>JAAAKL020000552.1:5454-40151 GCA_010016065.2 Carybdea cf. marsupialis auct. non (Linnaeus, 1758)
GGTAAAAACGTAGTCGGTAATAAGAAACTAAATTGTTTGCAAGTGACTTAAGTTTTTATCGATCAAATGTTGTTCCCGACTGAAATTTTTACGGACATTTTTTCGGATGAAAATTTCCATCATTAAATTTTTTCACCAGCATAATCCTTACCGACGTTGTACAGACCACGTTTAGATACGAGTCAATTTCAGACACACTTTCAGTGTTGATTCACGTAACCGCTATGAAAAGAAAGTGGATCATTTTCCACCCCTTTAACATTTTTACTTGTTTAAATTTTCCCTTTGGTTTTTGAAAATGTAAATGATGAAGATTCGTAAACTTCTTTTGTAGGAAGGGAACTAATAGAGTAAATGTCATTATTGAAATGTACAGAAATATACAATTGTGTAAAAAAGTTACGCTTTTTTTCACCATTTGATCGGAAAGTAGTCTAAGTTCTAGTTGGGCGTCATCAGACACGTGACGTGACGTCAACAGACATGCTTTTTAAGTCAGTTTAACCTGATGAATTTGGTAGAATTGTGGATTTGAAGAAAGAATTATAGCGTGTAGACGACTTTGCTGGAAGTCGAATCATTGTATCTTTCTTAATTATTTATGTTAATAAATATTCGATCAGAGGAAACTCCGTCTATTTTTGCAGTTTAGTTAGCGGCAGTTTCAACTTACAAATCAGTCTTTCCTCTACTTATTTGTAACTTACAGAAACATCTCCTACAGTACAAATGTTCAACTGAATATGGGAAAACAACACATACGCATACATGAACAGAGCAGGGATGAATTTACTCAATCAATGTCAAATTGAGTTTCTACAGCTAAGAAACTTCCAAGTTAAACAAATCAAAGTCTTACATAAATACGCTCTACGGCAAGTGTATCAAAGTTAATGAGATTCCGCATTTCATATCAACCTCTTTCACTCCAGTATCCTATGACATGAATAAAATATCGAAAGTATGGTGGAAGCGTCAGAGAAAAGGACAAACAAACAAACATGTCTTGGCATAATTTGAGATCTGTTAAATATTTTAGTGTCCTGCAGCCTTCAAGGTACAGGTACGCTGTATTTCAAGGGTAGGTGCTACATTCCAGTTTTTGATACTTAAATAAACTAAGCAGAAAAAACCATGATAGATAAATAATAAGAATGAATAATAATAATAAGAAGAAGAAAACAATAAAGGTGGAAGCAGTATCTTATCGGGAGTTTTAGACCCCGGATGTGACAGTTTTGATTACCAATATTATACAATCAGACACTCAAACTATCAATTCATCCACTAAAGATGTCTCTCTCCTCTTCCCTCGCTCTCTGTGTTCTATCTACAGGGTGTGGATACGATCATTATAAACCAATGGTACGTGTAACTGAGTCTTTAACTATGTGTATGAAGCAAATCTATCCAGGAGAATAGCAACAGTAACAGTAACAGACGGAACAGAAATCATGACAAGCAGTTTAAAAGTTTCGTTGGTACTTTGGTTTTAGCATCCATCACTAGTTGCACGTTTCTACCCACAGCTATTGTAAACGAATTAGACTGCATAAATGCTGTCTATCACGTCACTCGCGGTATGTTTGAAACTGGTCTCGATGAGTCATCATCTGAAGAGACTATTAATATTCCTCCAGTAGAATATATAACTGAACTTTTGTGGATCTTTTTTCATTAAACAGACTTGTGCCTCTGATCACATGAGATAAACTCAAACTCGTTAATAACCGTTATCGTGCACAGATGAGTAGATGCATTGGAAGGCCCTGGTGAAGTTTTTTCGACCACCTTCCAAATGCAATCATTATATAGATGGGTGTGGACTAAGGGTTTACTTACAGTGCTAATCAAGCAATTGAAAGTTCAGGTAATTCTGATTTACAGATTTTAATAATTAATTGCCAGAAAAGCAGCTGAAAAGCATTCTTTAGAATTATTTTCCCAGAAATGACCCTTCTTAATTTTCTACCGCTGAAATTGATAAAGCTTAACAAAGCCATCGAACTTGTTTATCATAATGCATTCATTCAGAGTTACTCAAATGCTTCTTGTCTCCAATCTAAATAGCATAGGCTGCCTAAATTAAAAGTGCATTTTTTATTTGCTTGGAAAACGATTATCCATCAAATTGGATAGGTTACTTAACAAACGATTAAAATGAAGTACTTTAGATCAATTTCTGCACCATGAATACGTTTGAAGGACGTAAGGGAATTCATTCAAAGCATTGCTTATTTCTTCTAGTGGCAACGGCAAAGACTCCTCGTCTCACGTTATTTGCGAAATTAATTTCGATAAATCAAAGCCAAAGAAAAGAAAGTTCTTGTATTCCAAACTGTGACGTGATACTGCTTCTCGCCCTTCGTGTCTTATCTGTTATTGTCACTTAATACTCGTTAGAGTTGTGTTTTTAAATATAGTTCAGTACTCTACAATCCTGATCAAGCTATGTACAAAATCTCCACAAATTTAGGTCGTGAGAAGTCATCAATGAAGCCAACGTTCCATTATTTCTTAAGAACAAAGAGTAATCAAAATGCTTTTGGCTGCTCCCTTTCAGAATTCGCTCATAATTTGAAATAGAGTAGAAGTGTATGCTGACATGATCAGCTTGTTCGTTTTTCTATTTAACTTTTAGAAGATTGCAATTCAACCAAGAAAAACGTTTTGAATATTCTAAGGGTAACACTATTTACTTTTTGTGCATCTGAAACGAGATTTCAGACCGTCTGATTAGACTTTCAATTTGGCTAGTTATGTGCCATTTTACAGTTTTCTTACCAAAAAGTGTTTCCCTTTACTGTCAGTTTTGTAATTGTCACAACAGAAAGGTATCAATCCTTGGTAATAAGTCTGAAGAAGGCTAGCTTGACTAGCCGGAATTAATGTTTATTTATAAAATACTTTAAAGTGTTTCTCTGCCTTTCTACACTAATTCTTGGTTTAGATCAATCCTTCTGTTTCCAGATCTGTTGATGACCTAACATCTATATAAATATCTTCATGATCAATAGGACTTTTCATTTCATGCTGCTTCTATTTTTATAGGACAACTAACGCTCTTCTGAGTTTAGCGTTCAACGTTTCAATTTCATCATATTTGGTTTCATTCTTTTGGTTTTATCTGTTTCGTTTCCAATGCACTTTAGTTCCATTCATTTCGGTTCCAATTTACTTCGGTCTCAGTTCATTTCGATTCCAATTTACTTCTGTCCCAAGTGATTTCAGTTCCATTTTATTTCGGTCTCATTTAATTTCGGTTCCAATTTACCTTGGCCTCTGATCAATTCGGTCTTGTTGGCAGTGGCGGTTTTAGGGGGAGGCCGACAGGGCCATGGCCCGAGGCCCCGCGCCTGTAGGGGCCCCCACCCTTCAATGCTAAGAAAAAAGAATGTGTCTGACTGCCCATGTAAATATCATAGAAGTAAGTGAAAACTCGAAACTTTATCCACTGGAAGTAAAAAATGTCTCTGGAACTTCCGCAGTACGGTCGTGTCTGAACTTCCTTGCGATGTTTGACGTCATTGGGCCCCCGCAAACTTTTTCTGTCCAGGGCCCTGCACTCTTCAAAACCGCTTGTTGAAAATAACAACTAGACGATTGTCAATTTTTTCGATCTCATTTTATTGGAAAACGGTTAAGATGTAAAAATGGCACCATCGTATAGGCGTTCAATACGGTCACCTCTGCTGTGGTATATCTCCGTGACTAAAGATGCCAACATGGCTCAACGATATATCAATAAAGGGAAAGAATGTGCAGCGTTGCAGTACGTATTTGGCTTAAGATCTTTGTATATCGTGAATTGCTATGTTTTTTCCACCGTGGTTCCGATACCACCTATAGAATAGAGTTAAAAACGTTTCCTGGACTCTCTACTCCTTCTGGGGTGGAGCAACGGGTAGTTACCCCTTCTGTATCGTAGGGTGCGTGCTCTTTCCCTTCAAGCCATTGGAAGTAACCCTTTCACTGTAAAATAGTCTGATTTCCACCTTAGTAGGGGTCAAGGCATTAAATATCGTAAACAAGAAGCCTTTGCAATTTCTTTCAATTTTCGCCTATCGTTTACTCAAAATCTTGGTTGATAAACGCACTGGCATTTCACTTGGATAGTGCTACCTGCAGATATTATGTCTTGCAGCCTTTGCAAGCATTGGATAGAGTGTTTCATGGACTCTTTACATTTTAAATTATAAAATCAAATCATTGTAATCGTATTATGTATATTGTTTCTACCTGATAATTCCTGAGTTTTGAAAATCATACGTTTATTGGAAAAGTCAAAATAGAAATATATTTTCATCTGCAAGGTGACTGCACGAAAGTAACGTTTTCTTTTCTAAATTTTAACACATTATGGAGAAAGGAAGAAATGAGAGTTATTCAACAGACTTTACATGCCTGAAGGATGTCGGATCAGATTGTACCGATAAATTTTACTCACACGTGCGATTTAGTTAAAACGAAATCGAGACGTTGAGCATTGAATTTCTTACAGTCTATTTAACTCTCTAGTGTAAAAGCTTGGCTGAGTACCAGTATAGCGTAAGGAAGATATGTCTTTTTCAGAAATGTTTTGGAAATGCTGGCAATATTGTTTGTCATTAAGAAGTCCACGGTGTATTTTTTATTATCTGAAGAAACGACCACATCTTCATAAATCAAAAAGTGGAGACTTGAATCTTAGCTTTTTGATGTCTGTTGAAAATGATCACCCTCTTTCATTGTTTGGCATCATATCTTCAAATTTTCTATTGAAAGAGAACGAGCGCACAATACCCAGTATTAGGGTGAAGTTGATATGAATGCTGAGCTAAGATAAGCTATCTTGGGTACCTCACTTAAAGCGGCATGCTGTAATATCATGCTGGACCTGCCGGCGTAGGTGGGGTCAAGGCCTGTTGGCTATGTTTATCGACATCAGGCTTTATAACAGAAGATAAGGCGAGTAGACGCACCAGAACCATAGTTTTCCCTATTGATAACCGATGGCAAATTTTAGGCGACATATTTTGGCGTATTGATTCACTGCGTCATCTACTAAGCACAACAATGCCTCACTGCTGCTATTGGTGACGTGGGAAGAGAGCACGCAAAATGAGTATTTCCCCTTATCTAATATCTTTGAGTAGAAACAATGAGAATCAACATAGGTGATAGGACGAGCAGAATACCACTCCACTGATTTATTCTTTTGGTGCGACTTCATCACATCACGACAATATCAAGGAATACAACGATCAATTGTAGCTATTGCATTCGAATTGTTTAACTATAACGACAGCTGCCACTTCTTCCATTCGCTGTTGTTATATTTGATCTATTATTTTACAATTTTACGCCCCGAACTGATATCTTTTGATATTTTAGGCAACTCTACGTTACATGTTGTAACCATATAATTCTCCCCGATCTTTCTAATTACAAATTAAGATGTAGTTAGGAATGTTTACAATAAAGTATATCATAAGGTAAACAAGTAAACATTAAAAGGAATGCATGTACATTACACTTGTATTTTATCATTATAACATATGATCATACCGATTCTATCTAACACAATGACGGTTTTACACATAAGTTTTCAGGAGATTTAAATATCCTCTATTTAAAACAATATTGGGTAAGATTTACCTCTATCAGATGCTAAAACATAGAGTCCATGAATTTAAGAAACCCGATCATAAAATGTTAGGCTATATAGAAGTATGACATACACAAATCTTTACCGGAGTTTTAGAGTGATTGGAACTCGTTGACTTAAATGTTTGATAAGTACCGTGGAATCGATTTGTTAATCTGGCAAACGGTTTGTTAAGTATCTCAGCCTAACTTTTTAAAATTTGCATAGTATTTTAAACTCGCCATATTTTTCTTTCTCCATATTTAGGAAATATTCTGCGGTCATACCAAAGATTTTTACGAATGATACGATCACAAATTTTAACCAACTGTTTATTACGTCATTATCAAACTGAATCAAAGTGCATGGATAAATACCATGTCTATTTTTACTATAAGTCATTAAGAAATCAAAGACAGCTCTTGCCCATTTGGGCGATCTATAGCCATTCCAATTGCTTTACGATTATCAAATTTGTTGCTTTCTTCAAAATGTGTCTTGCAATTTTGCTTCTCGCAATCCAAAGGTTATAAGCTGCGACTTAGTTTGATATTGTAAAATGTCCTTCCATATGTATTGCTTTCCTTACACTTAAAGGATAAAAGCATAGTAGACAACTTACAGCATACGAGACAATTTGAGTATGGTTGAGAGATTTTTAATAAATCTATGTCAGTAAACCAAATAATACATGTATCACTCTCAACATGTACAGAAGATTTAAGAGTAACTACAATAAGAGACATTAAGCCTGTTTTAAATTCAGAAGATCAACGTAGAGCTGATGGAAAGGAGATCACAAGCATCGTATTCAGCTTCTCAATTCTGTCTCCCTAACTGATTCACTATGATAGCATAAATAAGACCACAATATAGCCAATATGTCATTTGTTATCGATAGCGTAAGCTAGACTTAGATTCTAAAGGTAGGATCCTTAAACATTGCGCTCATGGGAGCCGTGACCAACATAAACCGAAAGGATAAAAACTGTACTTAAATAGAAGGTAACGGTCAGGTTAATGACGGATTTTACATGATGTCTGCAATCAGCTTATCATGCAGTAGGTAGGTGGTCGAAGCATGTCTCCTGTATTTTGCTACGTTGCTCGTAAGTTCACCATGTTCTACAAATGACATATATGAATCAACATTCCTTAAAGCAACTTGGAAAAAGATTAAATCTTGGTCAGCAAATATTTTCTTACATTAAGGAATTTGTATATAGCATTTTTCCATTGCCATTACCCACTGGCAACTACAAGCTTCTAAACTAAGAGCGTCAGTCGGGAAAAGCTTGAACTTGAGATTTCATGAATTTGTATCGGAAGTTTTTGCAAATTTACATTACTTTAAAGTTCTCCATATTGAAGAAGATGTCCTTTACTCATTCTATTTTTTATTGATGTCGTCTATTATCTTATCATTCCGATACTTTCTCTCATAGTTTTCCTCTCTTGAAAAATCAGCGAATTCGTCACCAACCAGAGCCATTCTTGCCAATGTGTTCTTCTTTCTTCTCTCTGCAAAGTGGTTGTTCACCTCACCGCAATACTCCACCACCCTTTTACAGAACGACCTCTTAGCAAGCTCCAACTATAAATGAAAAAGAATTAGGAAAGAAAATCATCCACATGTCTATTACAGATAAAATTTTAAAGATGTGAATATAACGTTTCCTTAAATCAACAAATGAAAGCTAAGTTGCAAGCGCTTAGCTCTGGAAAATTATGGATAACAGTCAAGAAAATAATAAAACATCTTGCTTACGTCTCGTAACAGCAAGACTTAAATAACTTAATTTGCTTCATTAAAATTTACTTCATAACTCAATTTACTTCATGAAGAGACAGAAGGTTGTATATTCGTGCCCTATGTTTTCAAGAATATCGCCTTAACAACTGCATAACAGTATACCTAGCAAACAATCCAGCTTCGCCAGGGGATGGGTCGAGCATTACGAGTTTGTGCCCCTTACTAAACATTTAAGGTATATGTTGCGGTGAAGAGTGCTCTTTGAGAAATATATATCCTTCAATGTGTCTGAAGGGTCTTTATGAATGGTTTTTAAAAATTTTGGTATACCCTGCTACAGAGATGCAGAGGCGTGACGAAATGCAAACTACATGTCAGCATCGTAAATCAAATTTTACTAGTTCATATCAGACTTTTGCTTTAGACAGTGTCTACGATTTGATGTAGCAAATGATCTATTGCTCATGAGATAGTTAGACTTTCCTTTCTTAACAGAGCAAGTATCCACCCTCCATGCGGGTCGACCTGCCACGGGAGGCAATTTTGCTCTTTTGGGATGTTGTATGAATTTGAATATGAAAATTCCTTACGTTGCTACAAAGAGTGACGGAAAATTCGTCAAGCAAAAAATGAGTTGCCACGGAAAGTTGATCAAGTTGCTAGAATCTTAATTGAACAGCTGCAGGTTTAACTCCCGTCTTATCTTTGGAGTTGTGAATCCTATTACTTTTACAGCCATCATAGCGTTATGAGGGTAACTTAACGTAATGAATTCTTTAAGTCGTCATTAGATATTTTTGATAGCATCTTGTATCGTGCATCATATCGATACCTTTATTCAACCAAACACTTTCCAAGTTCATAAGAACTGATTGGTTGCAAAATATCTAGTGTAATGCAGTACACTTTAGTATCCGGTAGTTCCTGACCTTTTCTAGGTGAAGTGGTCGATGATGCCGGATAGGTCAGGTATCTAATCACCACAGACCGTGAGCAAAGTTGCAACTTTTGGTCAAGTTTAGAAAATAAAATTTTCTGCCGGGTCACCTATATAAAGTCAAAAACAGTGCATTTGATATTTGATTACAAAATCGCCCAATTGGCGATTTTTCACCCTATATGTTAACACTGGTAATTGGTTTAGCGCTCACGTAGCCTAAGGATAGGTAGGGGTTAGAGGGTGTGGTCTTGCAATTCTGTTCACTGATGTCTTGGATGCTTAACTTTATAGGGGAGGTTATCGCAACAGAGAAAAGCATCTTTCGTAAAGATACTTGTCTTTTGCGGCAATAACTATCCTCAGAAAGTACAGAAATCACATAACACTAACAATGACTATAATTTGGTGGTTTAAAACTTTTGCTTTTAATTAACACCATAAAATATATTTCAAAAGCATATATTAAATGTAGATTGAAGGTATATAAAACACGTCTGGATATCAGAACGTCATATTGTGATCAAACTGAACAACTCATATTTCTCATGACTCCTGATGAAAATAGGGAGACTGTACAGCTTTTGTGGGCACTAGTCTGAATTAATAAATTATCATAACTGAAAAAACGTAACTTTCCATAATTAGGCAATTGTTGTTAAAGCAAGAAAATAAAACAGTTTGCGTTAAACCAAAACAAACAACGAAAAGGCGGCAGCTATACATCAAAATCACGTTTCATATAACCACAACGTAATATGTAAATTACATAGTTATATAACTCCAGTCGCTAGTGTTCTGTGTTAACTTTGACTATTTAGTAGAATACGTTCCTCCTTTCTCAGCAGGAAGAAGCTGCTCATAAAGATTTTCCTTTCATATCGCTGTACTTAAATAACAAGCTTTACAAACACGTACACAGAAAAACACACATACATACAAACAAACAGTCACAAAAAGTACTATTATCACAAAGCTGATATTCAAATAGGCTTTTGCAGATGAAAGGATGATAGTGTTTTGCACGTGATTAGTTTAAAACTTCAAGAAATCAGTAGCCATTACAAATAGCAGTTGGGATATTACCAACTTCTGTCAATTTCAGTAGTTGTCAGTATTTCAGATAAAGGGGAAGGAGACTCCTTGGCCCCATGGTCCTAACACTTAATGTGACCCCTAACACCTTATAGGTGGATTCCTTTTCATTATGGTAATAGATACTAGGCTCACATAATATTTAATACAAACAGAGAACAAAACTCCTTAAAAAGCACTCTTTGGACATACCCTCTCACTCAATTGACTTCATTACATCTGACATTATATTTCTTTTGAAATTTCCTGATTCTGACACATGCTAATATGCATTACCCAAAAGGAAAGCAAACAGATTTTTCTTATAATCGCCGCTGTCAGAGTAGCACGTAGTCTATTCTATGCTATTCTAGTCTATTCCGACCAGTTTGTACCTTTGCATTCACTGTCGTCCCCAGACTCTTTCATCTGTGGTTCCTGTCATTTCCCTTCCCTCGTTCTTTTATCTGAATAATTCCCATGAAGATGCCATTATGTATGCCAGAATGTCTTACAATGAACCCCATGAAAGTCAGGCCATAAAAATTATGCAATTATACTGAAATTGTAAAGTTAAATTGAAGAACTGAAACTTTTAAGTACCTCACAAATATGGAAAATTGCTAGTATGTCTTGTGACATGTAAACCACTCCTTATTCAGAACAAAAAAAAATTCAAGCAACGAAATATAAACCCTTATCAAAGACGGGTAGTACTTCAGGGTCTAAAACGTCTAATACGTCTTTCCTTGGCTCTCTTTTGACTTAGACACAGTCTTACATTAAAGTTTCCTATTCAGGAAATCAAGCATTACAAATAGTTTTCCTACGCTTGAATGGAATGGAGAAAAACGATACGTATGATTTGGACGGGGTGAATTGATTTATATTTGAGATCCCTGATCCATCTCACTGGTAGATCATCAATTATAAGTGGACTGTCGAAGTTGCTCTGCATTGCATCAATCTGGTATAGTGACCTCCAAAATTACAATATCTGAATTGTAGGGGAAAGAAACAGGAAGGAAAGAGGCAAAGTTTTGATAAAACAATTGCTGTGCAATTTTTGTCAAGGTTGCTTCATGGTAATTTCAATGGTTCAAGATTACCCCCCTGTATGCCGCAAATAAAATGGAACGTTGCATTTAAGCTTCACTAATAAGCCAGGAGCAAACGCGCGTTAGTATAAGTTGCGATGAATTTTTTGTGATAGAAACGCAACCAGCCTGGAGTAGACGGTATTCAAAACTTTTGGTGGAATAAGTGTGTAACCGCACAGAAACATTTACAGACGTGTAGGGAGACACAGAGTTCATACCTGAGTGGTTTCCAGCAGAAAGAACGGTTCTGCTACCAAAAACAAAGAATTTGAGCGACGAGAAGAATCACCACCCAATGGCGTTTCTTAATACGTCGTACAAGATCTTGACAGATTTGGTAGTAAAACACATGAGAGAACACACTGTTTTTGATGACATCTGGGATGAAGGGCAACTAGGAGCTGTGGAGGGAGTATTAGGGACAGCAGACTGGATCGTAAGTGACAGATGGATTATGGATGAGGTTAAACAACACCACCGTAACCTCGCAGTCGCATTAATAAGAAGGCATACGACAAAGTATACCATGAGTGGATGATTGAAGTGTATGACTGGTTTGGAATACCAAGGAAAGTGATCAGACTGCCCGAGGAGTTGATGAAGGGATGGAAAACGAGGCTGGAAACATGGAACGGGGGCGAAAAGATGAGGAGCCAATGGATAAGAACATTGTGTAGGTTTTTACAAGGAGATAATCATTCTCCTGTTGGGTTTTGTATCAATGAGATCCCTATTTGCGTATTACTGCAACACGACAGGGGATACAGTATGGAAAAACCAGGCAATCGTTTGATAGAGCAAATCCATAGCCTGTCTGTTGATGACCTTAAAGTCTATCAAGAAAGCCATAATGATCTTGTAATTGTTAACGAGAAAATTGTACAAGCTAGTCACGATACCGGAGCTTGTTACGGGGTTTCAAAGTGTGCAGAGATTGTTTTCAAAAATGGAAAGATGGTGAAAGGGGTAGGACCGAAGGTAATGAACGAAAGACAATAGGTCCGGATGGAAATGATATTTACAAATTCTTAGGAATAGAGAAAGCCGATTGCATACAGACGAAAATTGTCTTCAAAAGAGTAAAGGAAAACGTGGTATAGAGGATGAAGATGGTTGTAAACACAGAGCTGAATGATGAAAACCTTATCAAGGTAATAAACCTGAAAGTCAGTAGTAGCGTACGCGATGAACATTTGCAGATTTAGTGTGGATGAATGGAAGGAATTGAATCAAGTGGTAAAGAGGCGGCTAAGGGAAAAGAACACGGTGGGAAGACAGACAAGTAACGACAGACTATACTTGAAGAGAAGGAAACATAGAAGAGGCTTGAAGTCGGTGACGGATGTTAACTAAGAGACAAGATTGCGCGTGGCATGTCGTAAGTCTAGCAATCGATGGATTGAAGCAGCAAGGGCAAGAGAGATAATTAAAGAGGAGAATGCGATTGTATTGACATTAGTCAGGACGATGGAGGAAGTGGAAGTGACGTGATAGGTCATGACGCGATCTGGTATAGAGTGCAATAGGAACCAGGAGCAGTGATGGAACATGACAAAGCGAAGCTTGTATGGGATTTTGAGTTCCATTTACGCTAGACGACAACAGCGGGAAGACCTGACCTAATACTCGAAGAAGAAGATATGGATGTGCGATATGGCATGCCCTCAACAGCACAACATTGATGCCAAACATGTAGAAAAGTTGGCGAAGTATAGGCAGTTGGCGTTAAAAAAGAGAAAAAGACGACCTGGTTACGAAGTCGCTGTTGTGCCCGTGATCATCGGTGCGTGATGAAGGACGTGGGAGCAATTTTCAGAAAGGGATCCTTTGGAAAAGAATGTTTGCAAAATGCAGAAAACAGTAGTGATGGACAGTGTTGCAATCGCTCGAAAGATTCTCTGTAGACTTATGCAAGAGATTGACAATTGATAGAATCCTGCACAGTAGTAGCATCTCACTTCTCTGTTAGTCTTTTGTCTCTGTTTATGACTGTGAAAAGTCTAATTCTTTCAATGGCATCGGTGAGTCCAATGAAGATGACACCAAAGAGGGTATCATTATTCTATCAAATTTACATTTCTTTGCATGTGTACTTTAATCTAAAATCGGTTAAAATGTTTTTCCACTTTTTGGAATAAAGACCCCTTACAATTTGTTTAAAGTTATGAATGCCAAGGTTGATTGTATCAGTTGCAGTAAGATTAAGGCAATGTTTAATCCTGTGCCTACTTCTAAAGCAAACGAATTCTCTTGAATTAAAGGCCTTTTATGTGGGGAAAACAGCAAAATTTTCTATAACTGTGCGTAAAACGTAAATGACACAAATTTAGCTAGTTTTGCCTTTTGTGAAGGGCGAGAATCCTTAACGAATTATTTAACAGCAAATCTTTCCTAGCGGTTTCCCAGTGAAGCGACTCTAATAAAATGGCTAAAAGACAATTGATTTTGTCCGGTGAAAGCTCAATTTAAAACTGGAGGTGCTCCATGTCCTCGTCGGCACATAAGTGACATTTGGACTAACTCTCCAACAGTAGCTGTAGGAAGTCCTAAGTGCTTTCTCCTTAATCTTTCTCCCAAGCTAAAAACTTTAAATTGTGCCTCAAATAGGAACGGGGATTATAACATTATCACTATCTCAGAATCGGATCATTTCAAATGTCCTGTAGTCTCATATAAAATATTACGTTTATTTTGCTTCTCAATCAAACCCTGCTGGTCTGTTAATCTCCTATGGAGAAACAGAGTATCACACAGCGAGAGCATTTTCTCAGATCATTCCCAGAAACTCGTTTCCTTTGAGGTATTCCGAATCAACAGCAATGAGACCGTTTCAATCTGGTTTGCCTTCGTCAAAGTAGTAGTTTGTATGCGTGTTATAAGCGCATCAGTAATCTAGGATATTCAAACACCTAATAATTTCTATCTTAAAAATTGAAAAAGATTGAAATGACGGCCAAAGATAATCGTTTCATTATTTGTTTAATGCCATGTATTACTATGCTAAGAATAGGGCTTCAGATGATATTACATCTCAGTCGGGGAGACTGATAATTCAGCTCAACCTTTCAGGAATCTATAGAACCTACCTCTGGCGACACACGCACATCAATTGCATTCAATGTTACATCAAGTGCTAGCATTTGTATAAATAAATTTAGTACTGTTTTGTGGTTGTATTGTTTGTATGGTATGTATGGACAGCCATGAGAAAGAAGATGGAAAGTTGTTTTCTTGAAAGATAGCTTGGTTTATTGTCATGGAGAAGAGAAACTACCTGATGTTCATTCAAAGTCTTCTGCTAGAAGAAGTCAGTAAAAGATGGCTGCCTTTTTTGCCCTATTGACTTGAGAAGAATCCATATCGTGAACTTATCCCTCCGTAAGCTGGAAAAGAGCCCCGCCCTCAGAAAAAGGAACATGTCTCAGCTGGGCACTTTGAGGGATAAAAGAGCATTCTTCAAATCCGTTTGATTGAAGGTGCGGAAACTAACAAAACCCTCCCTCACAATAAAGTAAACGTATGTTGGTTCTTGATCTTCTAGAGGATGGGGCTTCATAGGAAAAGTTAAACACTTAGCCTCGCCGATAGTCTAGTAATACTTGCAAAATCCAGCGTGCTGCAGCTAGATAAAAGTAATTTTCGACAAAAAAGAGTTTGCTACCTTTGACTATCTATTTTTAGTATATTTTTAGTTTTGGTAGCTACTCGTTGTGTATCGGTATGGCAAAGCAGAAGATTTGGAAAAATATAGATATCAAAGTGAGAGAGCTAACAACTACACTATAACAGATTTTCTGTCCTGTTTTGTATTCATTTAGTTTTTTAACACTCACATCTCATTTCTAACCATTCGTCCTTTTAATTCATTTTTATTTCCCTCTTTAAAGAGTTTTGCAATTCTTTTATTATAAGTGATACTCAATGAATTTTTATAAGTGAAGGTCTTACAAAGGAATGCTTCTTTTTTCATTGAAAAAGCAATTTAGATCATTTTTTGTTTCAAACTTTAAAAGGATGGGGAATATTTTGTAATTAAAGGATTTCCTGAGAGTAGCTCAATGTCTACATACCTGATGCTTAGTAGATGTGATCTGAGTTACGAATAATATTGGTATGATGAAATACAAGAGATGAATGTAAGAACCTGCTACAAGAAATGTTTTTAAAAATGAAGCAATATTGATGTAACAAAAATCTAGATTGTTGTACATTGTTTTGAAATAAGGCACTAAAAGTGCATCTCTGCTATACATACGGCATATTTCAAACAAGAAATGTTGGCGACCTCCTTATTCTGGTGCAACGTGATGCAAAGACACGTCACGTAACGCCCTACCAGCATTATCTAGCATTTAGAACCCTCCAACCAATGCTTAGAAATTTTCTTTAACTATCAGATATTAATACGGCTAGCCGATTGAATAATAGTCAGGCCGATAAACAGAGATTCGAAGTAGGTGGAATATTTCTCTTTAAGTTATTCTATTTTCTTGCAAAAGCGTACAACTTCCCCAGGTACATTTAGAAAGAAAATGGAACACTTATGTCCGACAACTACATCATTATAAGTTCCAATTTATTGGCTGTATTAGAAGAGACTCTTTAAATACTATCTGTCTTTCTATCTGTCACTCTTTTCTGTCCCTCTCATACACACCCTTTTAGGAGATCTGCCTGTCCTGTATATTATGTATAAAACTTCTGAAACACGGACAGAAATAATTAATGGCTATATATACTTTAAAAACGCATGTTAGCCTGTCAATAAGACCGAGACATCAGTAACATCCTAATATAGCTGATTATCAAACTATTGGATTTCAACTTATTTTATTGAAAGCAGCAAAAGTATGAAAACTGACGGAAACAATGCATAAAGTGATGAAAAACTGTTATACTTCAATATACAAAAGGTCTGGAATTGTTTCTATTTTGGTTTGATGGTGGTGCCATTCTATATCACTCTATGGGAGTCTTGAGTCATAAGACGTGCTCAAATTAAATTTAAAAAATACGCAAGGAACGTCTCATATTGAGGATAATAAGGCTCCACTGCTACAAAATAAATTATTCTTACTAATTTTTAGATATCTTGGCTTAAAATCTGATTTTTATGACTCTATGAGTATTTTGCATCATATGGAGACCAGAAGAATAGCACCGTATCAAATTTTACTGTACGGCTGGCAACATCATAAACACGTATCATTTTACATTCTATCCATTGTAAATAACGTAGCTCTCCGATAACATCGTAACTCCTCATTTGAGATCCTTTTATTGGCTACCTCCACCCACAACGACGTGACTACCAACGACGCAACGAGGAATACGTCCGAGTTACAGAAATCTCGGCTTCACTCAATAATCCTTCCAGATGTTTCTCAGTGACATTTGCTTGCATGTCCGCAATGCCAGTCATGTATTAATTTTCGTAGCCACTAATTAAGGTATATCAGATCACATATCTCTGCAATAAAAGTATAGTTTATTCCATTTATAAATTTGAGAGGCCATATTATATACGTTTTATTGATGTAACCAGCACTAAAATTAGCTTCTGAGTAGTTTATCCCATCCACTGTCTGCCAGGCAGTATATATTTATCACATGTTATCAATCCAATGAATCTCGTAGGCAATAGCAATCCTCACGTTTTGCTTAAGACATTCACATATTTAGACCAAAATAACTTGTTTGTCATCAAAATTGTGCATCGTGCTGAAACGAATGAGACATTAAGCTAGGCCAGATGTCTGTAAATAGGAATAGTATTGTTTCTCTCCTGCAGAGTAGGTAAATTGAAGTACGGTGGATTGAAACACAAGTATCTCTTAGTTAAACCTCATATGTCCGGCTAAAATTAAATTCCGTTCTGATGCTCAAATTGTGCAAATTTCGAAGTTCGTTTACTTTTGTAAACAGTCCTTCTGTAAGGGATGGAAACAGTATCTCTCCCAGTCCAGTATACAAGAAGATTAGACATAGCGAGATAAAGCTGGGTAGATGAATTTCTGGCTATACAGGCAGGCGCCATATGGAAATTATAGCATCTTGGAGAGAGCGATAATTGCGAGCTTACAAGAGAGATTCAAGAAAGCTTGATTGAGGTGGTTTGGCCATGCAAAGGGGAGGGATGAGAACTATCTGGTGAAAACCTTACTTCTAACGTTTTCAGAAGCAGTGTGCAAGGATTGGGGTCTTTGCGTGAACAATCTTTACGAGAGCCTAGGAATCATTGCAAACGTTACGGAACAGTAATGAAACATTTTAATGCACTTTTTCCATTTTTGGTATAAGCAAAGGTCTGTTTCAGCTGAAATAGACCAGCATTATTTCTTATGCACTAGTAATGTGGCGAACAGGTTAACAATTACACCGACTATTCTTACGATTCTATAAAATCTATATTTACGTCCCACAAGTCGTCAAGGGGAATTCAGATACAAATTAAGTAATGTAAGTTCATCACAATCCTTAGTACAGTTTGCTCATGATATTTGTATTTATCTTATCTGCTGTCTAATTGTAAAATGCCGTCTACGTCCTTTAACTCTTTATATCAATTTAATATTCCCGACTTTACAGAGTAGTGGCATAGTGATAGAGTGTCAGACTCACACTCAGAAGGTCGTGAGTTCGAACCGACCCTGAGGTTGCCCGGTGGTACTGTGCTCTGTCACACTGCTCTCGTGAAGTGGGAAACTATGTTTCGAGAGATAGGACAGAGGGGGGACTACATGCATGTATAGGAAGAATAGCAAGCATAAAACAGCATGAAAGTAAGCATAAAATGTAAGCATGAATAGATTGTCATCCGAAAAGGAAAAGTTTCCCGTTCCGATCAGGGCGAATACAATTAAATTAACAAAAAAATAAATAAATAAATTGCAACCTATTGCGTTGCCCAATAATATTTCACTTAATTGAAATTCGGATAATCATTTTCAAGTCTAATTGCTAACCACACATCACATCCTCACACCTCAAACAACATTGATATTGTTTCGTCGACGTGCTTTGGTCTAGGGCACCCAAAAGACCCCACGCATCAACGCCATGAAAAGACAATATATAAAACGATTCTCAAAGAACCAACATCTTGAAAGTAAGTAGAAAGTAAAACAAAAACCACACAAAACTATATCCACTGAAGGGCCTTTAGACACCCTGCCACATTTTAATGCTTAAAGTGCTTTGAGGTGAACGATTAAGTTTAGCTCCGTAATCTTCTTTGAACCCCCCTCCCCCCACACACTCCCCCTCACACACACGAACGTTTGCAACGGCACTGTAAATATGAACAGAACAAGAACTGAACAAGAACAAAACAAGAACAAAACAAGAACAGAAAAGGAACCAAAAAAAGAACAAAACAAGAACAAAACAGGAACAAAACAAGAACCAAACAAGAACCAAACAAGAACAAAACAGGAACAAAACAAGAACAAAACAAGAACAAAACAAAGAACTAAACAAGAACAAAAAAGGGACCAAAAAAAGAACAAAACAAGAACAAAACAAGAACAAAACAGGAACAAAACAAGAAAAAACAAGAACAAAACAAGAACAAAACAAGAACAAAACAGGAACAAAACAAGAACGAAACAAAAACAGAACAGGAACAGGACAAGAACAGAGCAAAAATAGAAGAGAACAAAACAAGATGAACGAGAACGAGAAATTGGAACACCTTTTGTGTCTGCTGAAGATAGATAGATCTTTTACAAAAAAAGCAAAATATAGTTAGCATAAAAGTTTTGGTAGTTTTTACATTCAGATTAACTACGTTTTCAAGATATACTGTGATGTTTCTTTCCAGCTAAACAGTCATTCCAAAGTGCAATTATTTTACATTATAGACCCAACTTTGAGATTGCAGCATTAGCACACTGGCATTTGTAACATTCATTATAAACTGGTAAATAACTACAGTTATCCCTCTCTGTATAAATGATTTCGGACAACGCTGGCTTTGCCGATTTTATTCGTTCAGTGACATACAAATGCCGAGGGTGGTGTTGGAGATAAAAGCCCTGGAATGAGATATAACTTTGTAGTTTTCAGATAGCTATCACTGCGTACTACCGTTGCAAACTGGCTGAAGTTTTATTTTGTGATAGTGCTTCCTTAGATCGCAGACTTAACTGTGACCAAAATCTATCTTTGAACTTTCCGTTCATGCATCAATCGTAGAAAACTATTTAGAAGGGAAAGGTAAGACTCGTACGTGATGAATAAAATCAAATTCTCTACTCTTACCTAGTGACACGAATATCAACGTATGATCTATCTGTTTTAATGTAACTTAATTCCAAACTGAAAAAAAGCATTACAAGATATGAAAAAATATCTCACATAAAAAGTAAAAATTTGCTTCACTAACGGATTCGTGTCGCCAAGAGGGGAAACCTCGTTGTTATTAATATCAAAAATGAGACACAACGAATCAAGTAATTACGTTCTCTATTCAATAGCATGTAAATTTTTATTCCGAAAAAAGTTTTCTTTTTATTGTAGACTATTTTCCGTGATCAGTGTTTGTCGTAAGCTTTCGTAAAGTAAATCTTTTATTCACAGAGATTTGTTCTTAATAGTTGTCAAATGACGGAACCTAGTGCATGTCTGCGTTCAATCCTTCTCTGTGACTATTCAAGTGTTGTCTTCCTTACTTTCATTTACAGATAATTTTTATCTTAATTCAGTCGTCTTGAAAACGCCTTGATTTAACGTAAGCTATTTTTTACCTTTCGTTTACCCTTTCATCTAAAGTCTTACTGTGTCGTATAGCATTACAAACACAGAGCATTGTGTTCGTAGGAATCCTTCTATGTCAACACATATGTTATAAAATCTGTGGTGTCAAAGAAGTACTCGGGAGCACGTGAAAATGGGCTAGAGTGATCAACGTTGCTGTCCAATTTCTTTTATAGCAGCGGACAAATGGATATTGATAAAAAAAATTGCTTTCAAACCACATTGACTATAAATATAATATACGTTGGCGTTTTTCTAAGGTTATTTATTAAACTTATATTTGATCAATCAACATTGACCTTTCATATCGCCTTCTTATCCTCCGTTTAGTAATGTACAAGCTCCGAATTAATTTGTAAAGGTTTTCTTTTCACTACGAAAAATAACACAGACCATCAGAACTGGAAGAAGTATAAATTTACTTCGTAAAGCAGGACCGTTGCCAAATGTTAATATCTTTCTCTCTATTTAAATGTCGTCCGTAGCAAATTTCGAATGCCCATCCTAAATAATTTCTCATAGGTTTTCAGAGAGTGTATTATAGCGCTACCAAGTCCCCTATGTAGATCAGTATTTTTGACCTTGGGTGCTAACATCAACTATTGGGTCCACACAAGAAGTGGATAGCAATTTGGAAGAGCTGTGAAAACTGATTTATGATCTTTAAGGGGTGAAAGAACTGGTAAGTAACTCGGAAGTGGGGAGAGAATTGATTGATTATCTTAAAGGGGTTAAAGAAATGGTAAGTAACTCGGAAGGGAGGGCAGAATCTAAATGCCTCCTACATATCTTCCTTCTACTCAACCCCCCCCCCCCCCCACCCTTCCTTAAATTTCTCCTTTTGTAGTTGCTTTATTAAAATCTCGCACTAGCTTACCAGGGAAAGTCTCAAGAAGGTGGTGGTTGTTTGACGACCTTTCTGAGCAAGATTCGTAAATTTTATTACCGCGAACACCTGTTTAATGGTACTTTCTGATAGTTATTATACCATGCAATCCAACAGTTGTACTTTTAATTTCAAGAATGCTACATTTGTTTTTTATTTGATCACCCATGATAAAGTTTAGTATTTTACTTATGCTGTTGTAAACCTGAAACCACGTTTGCTATTTTAGTCAATAACTTAATGTTTATCTTGGTCCTATCTATGGCGCTGATCTTTCAAAATAGTGATTTATTATCTATCAAGAGCTAACATGCGCTATAATAAAGGGTTGTGTTGGCAAGAGAAAAATTTTGTGGGGTGGTATCTCTTTGTTAGACGCATAAATGTGATCTGTCTTAGGTATGACAGACTACAAAATTATTGCTTCACTCTCTGTTGAATAGCTAAATTCTGGCAAACGTTGATAACTCCTATTTTTATAAAGAGAAGGCAGGCTGTAAAAAAGCTTGTAAAGAATCCTTGATATTCTAGAAAATACTAGTTTCAAAATAAAGTTTCAGAAAAAGGAATCATCGGAGTTCTCTTTCAATGGAACATTTACGGTGGAAGTTGTTGACAATCTTGAGGTGTCTGTGGGGATGCCTAGGTTTGATACATTGCCATAAAGCAAAGATTTCGGAAGCATTTATTTCCCAAAAGAAAATCAGCATAAGAATGTTATATTACAAAATTTAGGAGCTATAACAGAAATTCCATGGAACTGTTTATTTGCATACAAACCATAGGCCTATGCTGTTTGCAAGTAAACTATATCGCGATAGATTTTGAACATCGGAAGCGATCCTGGAAAGGCCTTGTTGCCCAAATCGAGTAGAGAGCTCAAATCAACCACATGTCAGGAAATGAGAATTTAAGTGTGACTGACAATTCAGTGAACATTAAATATCTTTCAGTGCACATTCAGTGTCTTGCGAATATTTCTTAATGATCAATTAAAAAATTTCTGAAGAATTTTGATATGTCATTGTTTTGAAAAGATAATTCTGAAAACATAAAATTCATTTATGATTCCTTTAGAGAATGTCCTCACTTCCAGTCTTGAAAATAAATGGAACTTGAATCAGATTTTATAGAACTTGTGTGACTGCATAACCCATTCTCAGTTTCTGTTGTTTTGTAAGTTCAATAGATGGCAATTAAAAGAGGTGAAAACACTCCTAAAAGGACCACGAATGAAATTCGGAGGAGGATTGCCCATTGATCTGCTACTGTTCATTTTCTCCCATTTCAGCTGATATCGCTTTCTTTTGTTTTTCCGTCGTTACATTTACTTTTTAAATCCTTAACCACCATATTCGCGTTTTACAATACCTTTCCATCAGGTTAAGTACTAACGGGTTCTAAAGCAACATGCCCCCCAAGAAGGGCTCCAATTCGACCACCATTAACCGAACAAAATTCCTTGGTCTCCACAGGAAGCATACATGAATGATGAGTGCTTATTATAGCCACAACACGCCTTTTCCTCTGAAATGTAGCAGTGTTTCTGCTAAACCTAACATCTGTCTCCTTGTATGTATGCTGTACTGTATTGAAGCAATACCGTGCATATTATACAGAAGAGAGACATGGACAAATGAAGTTGCAGGGAGAGTTTTTTACAGTTTCATCAGTATAACGGGGAAATATGAGCAATCCTAGTTGGCAAAAGAAAAATGTGAACAGAATTTAAGGCAACGGATTCTATCTTTGATTCTGGTAGCGCCAGAATTCTTAGACTAAGCTTCACGGCAATATGACAAAACTGCATCAGCCATCTTGTATTTTTAGCCACATACGAAATTAAAATCATGATGCATTGGACTTGTTGCGAAGCCAGGTGCCTAATAGATTCCGATCGATGCATTACCAGAGAAAGGTTAAGGAATGCGGACATCCCTCATTTACCATACCTTCTTTTCTGACTTTGATTGTAGTGGCCTCTCAATTGCCTTTAGAAACTTCAATATGACGTATTCCATGACAACATTTAGCTACAGCCCTACAAAATGATATAGTACAATAACCGGGTATATTGCATTATTTTAACTTCTAGCCCTGCAGTCTCGAAAGTAGGTATCTTGCATGACCCAATAAATAAGCAAGACAATTTTTAAAGCTCATATTTGAAGATTCAAATTATTCACGTACTGAGAGTACAAGTAATTTGAGCTGTTTAGCAAATCAAGTGTATTTTTGAGCAGACATGTATAAGTATTATTTCCTAATGATGTTTGGCTTTAGCAATGACTAAAACTATAACTCTATACATAAAGCTAGCATTTAACTCACAAATGTTGGTCTTAGGACCATTCGCGCACTGTAGAGGTCCTGGTGTAAGTTTAAATAGTGATCCAACAAAATTGAAGCGAATTTAATGAACCTGCTTTTTCATTTCAGCCACGTGCCCATCAGTGGCATTTGGGACAGAAGAAAGAGCGTTGATCATATTTTGATTGGTTCCAGAACAACACAATGATGATGTAGCTTATTGGCATCGAAATTTCTTTAAAATGAGAGTAAACAAATTTTCCTTTCCAAAGTCGGAATAAATAACGGCCATACCATTCTTATCTGAGTAAACAATTTATTACGAACAAAGTATTTCCTCTCATTCAGCCAATCAAATTGTTCGATTAGATAAGGCCAGTGATGTTGTTGAGGTTGATACGGGAAAGCCCGAATTCACTTCATAAAACTACTAATAGGCTGGGTTGTTTTTCATACTTGTTATATATATGCACTAGGGTAAATTTTCTTTGAGAGTCTTGCACTAGGGTAAATTTTCGTTGAGAGTCTTGAAGATAGGCAAAGGCAGTTTACATTGCGCTGAAGGAAAAAAAATGAACAAAAATCTTTCTAAACATTTGCTAGTAATTGTAGATCAGTCTTAGCCTAACCTTCAATCTGCCTTTTCATTGTCCAGTCTTAAATTAGATCTGAAATTACCTTATCGCAGCTATTTTGTAGCTCTACGTAATAGAGCACGTCAGTGTGACGTCATAAATTTGTGAATCTGAAAGGGGCGACAAAACTTTGCACTGGCCACAATCTTTATGAAAATATTGATAGTCTGTCTCAATTTGGAAACAAGAATATGGTAATATTGACATATGCCCTTTTAAAGTACGAATCATTCTTCTCAAACCTTCAGAAATTCGTGCACCGCGAAATCTGTGTAGTTGTTTTCATCAGATATTTTGTGAATTGAACTTACTAGCGATTGGAAGAGTCTTCATCGTGACATTCCGTTGGGTGCAATTGGATAATTGAGTTGAAAATGTGAAGCAGTTAAAAATCGATTTCATGAAAAGTGTACCTGTGACGTCATCACTTTTCTCCAAGACGCCAATTGGGCGATCTATTAGCAGATGATACAAATTCTATCGCGTGCGACTTTTTGTGAGATGTTTGGGTGACCAAGCAGAAACTGCAAGTATTGAACCTAACCACATAGTTCATGGCCGACATCGTGTACGACTTGGGCGACGAGACCCATGAACAATCTAGTAACACGATTATGGTAGTCTGTCTGAAGTACAATTTAGATTTCCTTAGCTACCTTAACGTGCTAATTTTTATACACTATCTGGTATCGTACTCGAACGCTTGCTTCCAAATAAACAATTGAAGGCATCAATCCATTAGGACTTAAAAAAACAAGGAAGGGTTTTTGTATGAAACAATACTTTTCCACTCCGCTCAACTTATAGAGTTCATATAAATGCAAAATATTAGAAAATCGCTATAAACCTTTGTCTTCGTATCTAAACTTAATTTGACGATTTCTGCATATTCTTGTTGAATGGAGCAAACACATTTCAAATTACGAGATAAGCATAATGCTACTAATTGGCCTTGTAATCAAAAAGACGACGTGCATACGCTTGAGTCCTTTGACCTTTTAAATTACAATACAGCTTACAATTCCGAGGTTATAATTCAACATTATCCATGCCTTGCTCCTTATAAATGTTTCTAAAGACTAGTTACCAATGCTCTGGGAAAAGTTAACTTGCCCCTTGATCACACAGCAGTAATAAGCAGTAGCACCCTACGATGTATGGGCTATTAAGGGGCTTAAAACTATAAAACATTTCAGGAAAATCTTTCCATCAGAATCTATGAGCTCCCATTCATTCCTGATATTATTTAGAAAATGTTCACAAAAATTTCGATTTTCCAACGCAACAACGTAATTATTTCCAACAATGCTTTTGCGTGTTTTACCGACTTTTTGTACATGGGTGCTTCATCTAGCCTTGTCAACAGTCCAATGTATACCCGACAGTGTCTTTGAAACATATAAAGTGTTGTCCTAGTAGTAGTTACTCCTTATTGGTGTTTTGATATAACTTGCCAATGCTGCATCTGCTGTATGATACTTACATGAAACACTTAATTACAATCATTGCAAAGTAACTAATCCAAAGGATCCTAAAATAACTTAAAAGTCTTCACATTGTTATGCAATGGTATAGTTTATTACTGCGTGTGATAGCACTGCACTTGTGTTAAAGAGTGATAAACGCATTCATCTGTTTTTGACTCATTTTCTTATACATCCACCTCGTGCCTCCTGTCTTTTACAATATTCACTTCTCGTTGCATCTCATTTAACATAACTATCCTAATTATGCATGACGTCACTACTTCATTGTCAATCCTTTCATTGTTTGTACCTTGTACGTTATGACCCCGACAATAATGCGCATGTATCGAATCTATCATAATCTGTGAAACAGTTGTTTAGTGGTATAGGATAATTGACATCGTAGGGAGTTCTATTTGCTCTCTATATTGTCATGGATGATGTCACCAATCGAATACTAGACTTGGTACGTAAACAGGGAGATTCCGCAGATAGAGATGTGGGTTTTTTTCATACCACTTGTCCTAGACCTTCCTCTACAGAGTGTTAGAGAAAACGATTCTGCTATGTAGAAAGTGAAAGTATGTTGGGATAACATGAACGAAAATAATGCTTAACTATGTGAGACGACTTGAAACACATGCACAGTTTTAAGAGAGGGGGCACAGTTGATGTCGCTTTGAAACTCTACAGTTCAAACCGCTTTAATGATGCTTTGAGGTTGAGTCTGCAGCAACAACCCTTTATTATTTAAGGTGGTAATACATCTGTAGGTGCCCTATCCAGATGACGGGCAATCATTTGTAAGAAAATTTTTGAGAGTAAATAAGTGGGATAAGGATGATATAAATTGAGGTCATCAGACTAAAATAGGAGCATTCCCTTGTGATCTCTCATCTTCTAAATATGAAATATATACGTAACAGTCCATGAACTTTATGAAATAAGTTTTGAAGCTGAAGATTTTGTAAATAAGTGAGGACGCCTCTACTCGTAAGTTTTTATAGAACGCTCACTTCATTTTCAATCACACTGTGAAAAAAATGAATATTGTGGGAAGGACCTTTCTAGCATTTTGTCTCAATGTGATAATAAAACTAGTGATGGCGAAACGTATGTGACATTGGGAGCAAACAGTGTAAAATTAAGACGTCTAGGCGGAATCATTTTAAGAGGAGTAGTGAGAAAATCCTAACTTTCGACCTGTGCGTCTTCTTTAATCAAATCTGTCTAAGATCTCTCGTTGTCGTCTGCTATAAATATAATATCTGTCCCAAATCATAGCAGATTAAAGCGTAAACATAACCCCCCTGTTCCCCAAGCCCTGCCCCCGGCTACGGCACCTACTGGTGCTTCATGCTTCTTTTACATCTGCTATTTATTAACCTATCGTAGTACTTAGTGAAAGTCAGGAAATAATGTTCTCGGTCACATTCATATTCGAGAGTTTTAGCGTGCTGTTGTCACACCTGCTTAAACAGCTTCAACAAAACATTGATGGTAAAGGACTTTTATAAATCTATTGCGACCTCTTTGATTGAAAATGTTTTATTGGAAGGAATTGAGTGTCTCAAGAAGTCCTCTGACACTGGTGATTTGCCATTTAAAGAAATAAGAAAAACAATTAAAATGGGGTCTTATCTTTAAAGTGGATATTGATCCAACCTCTTGTTATGAATCTAAGTAGAGGTTGATATCATGTTTAAAGACGGTTTTTTATCGTGTAGCAATAGAATAAAAACACTGGACTGGACTGAGACACTAGGAATCAGGAATACTCACAAATTTTTGTGAAAAACATCAAAGAGGAAAAAAGGCAGGAGTATTTTTAGAGCATCTGTTTATTTACCGAAGTGTATTATTCTTCTCTAAGATACTGATTACCGCAAACTTCTCCATACTTCAAAATTAGAAATCATTTTAAGACTATTATCAGGGACGTAAGTTGAGCAGATTTTTCAGTCGCCCAAGCGTGGTACGCACAAATTTAAATGTTGCTGACAGTACTTGTTTAAACCTTCTAAGATAAAGGGCGTGTCAGCCTCAGCTTGACCTTAATATGTACACAGGTTTAATACCCCAAAGCGAACGCTCCTCCTCTCAAAATATCAAAGAGTACATTTTATCTTTGCTTTTGTTGTCTTTAGCGAGATATTTAGCTAAATACTTTCAGCTTACAAATAGTTGTACCTGGAGAAGGCCTACTTTATGAAAGTAGGAATGTCAAAAGCACCAAATGTCAGGCTTTCAGCTTAATCATGGAGCGTGCATATAAGGATTGCTCCTACAAATGTTTTGGCTGTAATCTTGTTTGTAAAGGCCCTAATGAACCAATTTTATCCTAAATACGTAATTTCGGATAGACGTACAGCCATAGACGTACGAGACGGTACGGAGCACAAGGACCCAAATTTATTTAAAGTCAAAAATCCTTTTTAAATGTCCAAAATAATGGCTTTTAGTCATTTTGTCAGAAAAATATTTAATGAGAATGTAAATTTAGAGTTGCTCATGTATTTTGTACCTAAAACTGGGGCAAGAAAGATGAGCCAACCTAAATTGAAGTGATCCCATATTCTTAGATTACATCTAACGTAGCAAAGGGAAGTGTTATTATGACAAACAATGCATGGGAACTACGTAAAATCTCCTTAAAGATCGTAACAACTGTCTTTGGAAGTAGAAAAAGCTCATCACCTTCCAGTCTTCTTTTCATAATTCTGTAGTAAGTATAAATTTGATGAACATTTTCTTGACAGTTTTACTTCTGTAAAATACATTTTAACCAGGCCATGTACGTGAGCACGTCAATAATTATAAACTGGTGAAAGTAAAACAGTCGTATTTTAGTGCTCGGAAATGTCTCTGAGAGGACTCTAAGCGCAAAACCAATCAAATATGGTGGACCAAACAGATAGATCTATGATTTCTGGAAAGGAGAGTATGTCGTCCGCGTATGTTATCCTGTGTTAATTTTGCCACCAAATCATGCCCTCGTTTACTACAGGTGGTAAACAGGGTGTAGCAAAATACTTAAGCCAAAAAGAATTCGTCATTAATCATTTTGTATCGCAAGACAAGCCACATCTTCAAGAATATTACCAAACATTTGCTGTAGTCTTTTATGGCTCTGCCCTAGGGATAGATGAGCCTCTACAACAGCAAACAAAAGTCCATCCAGAGCTTCGTATGAAACGTAATATCTTTACATCTTAATATTACACCAGGTAGCTGGATTTTCAAATCATTCAAGTGAGTAAATTTTGATTAGATTCCTATATTATATACATGCAAAAGGATGTTTTCCGTATTCCATGACTATAACAAATAAGATAACTTAATGTGCTCTTGTGAAATCTCAGCATGAAAAATCTGATGATCTTTTAAACACATTTTTATAGATTTATCCCTCTTACTTATCTGTAGACGTTTCTTTATTATCTGGCCTTGCATTGCAAGAGATGAGCTTATTTTCCCGTTCACCATGGAAGCACCAAGGTTTACTCAGCCTTTCATCATTTCAGTGTTCAAGAAATAAGGGCCAGCATTGTTGGAAAACGATAAAATGGAATAGGATTGTTTCCTTGCAAGATATGTTTACGGCTTTCTTTCTTCCCATCTTGGCTTCTTGAGCGGCTTTGTAGTGAGAATATCTCACCGAAATTAATGTTATATAGTGAGAATTTACATCGAAAGTATTGGAAATAAAATGAAAACGATGGTACTGAGATTATCTGGCATAGGAGACATGGTCACTACTGATGTGCATAATGAGTTCTTAAAGAGGGGGGATGCCAAAAGTAAAATACCCGACGCCACTACTTCTGGATGTGACATTGGGGGAGCCTTTTTATTTCTGTAATAGAGATCATGGCCCAATGAAGTCTGCCTATATTTGCTACTGGTCTTAATTAAACGAATACATGGCAAGACAAGACAAAATTTCTACTTGTGAGTTTAGTATGAAATAGATGAGGTTGTATAGCCACTGGTTGTTTAAGCTGTGTTTGGAATAACAATGAAGATAAACATGGTGGTTGATAGAAAATATTTTGTTGTGTTTTCTGTATATTTTTAAATATGAAAGGATTTAATCTCATATAAACGTATATGATCTCACTACTTAGACGATACCGCAATAATCATGGGTTAGTGAGCTTTCAAACAAGGTGCACAAGTACGCCATGAGTTTGATGATAGGACGTAATTAAGAACTATTCTTTTTGAGAATTGTGAGTTGACTTTGCATTTAATTATTTATATTTGCATTGAATTCATACCTACTTTTCTGATAATTAAATACGTGGTAACAGTATAGTTCATTTGGTTAATAACCAACTCGAATATTCTGTAACTTTATAAGGGAACGCAATAATAATGTCTGCTTGGGTGCGAACGTCATGTGAGTAGTAGACAAGCAAATCTGAAGGTATCAACTGATGCATAGTTCTGTCATAAGATGGTGGGTGCTTAGAGAAATATATGAAGACGGGGAAAGGTCTGCAAAAGTAACATTCGCTAACGGAAGGTTTTTAACACTAACCTGACCACATAAGTGTCTATGAAGGAACTGCCGTCTGGAATGCTAAACCGAAATCAAATAGAATTTAAATGTCGCCTACTTTAGTAAAACAAGAATGTCCTGCAAGGCTCTTGGCTTATACGATAAAATTTTTTTGCTGGTACGAGAATCTTTACAAATCAATTAACTTAAAATGTTAGCTAAAAAGTTTGTTTAAAGATCCTAAATTTTTGTGTGTTTGTTGTAGATTCAGCTCCTGTTGGGGTCATTTATTCATGACTCATTAGTTCTGAGCTCCAATTCCACAGCCATTGATACGAGGCACTCCTCCATTCTCGCACATAGACAATACTGGGAACTCCCTTTAATATGACTACTCGTTATAATCTTAATTGACTGGTCTCAACAAACTGACTTCAATTTAGTTGACTCATACGCCATAAAAATTGGTGGTTTAATAACAGTACGTATGTCATCGAATTTAAAAAAATACAGTTCAAAAGTTCCACAGATTTTCACTTCTCCTCGTCAAATTATTTCTATGTTTATTTATAAAATCGTGTTTTGCTTTGTTTTTGGCTGACAGAAGAGCAGTATTAAGAATAATGAACCATCGCTGCATTAACAACTTAAAGTATCAGACTTGGTCGATTCTCAGATGAGAAACTATAAACGCCTGTAATACTGTTATTGAGCATAACCTCATTTAGGCTCTTCAAGTGCCTGCCCTTACGCATTTCTCGTGGGGCATGATATTTACTTATGGGGTTGTGATGCTGTATGTATTTGGTATTTTATTATGCTTCACCATTTGGGTATGTAATTTTATTTTCCTTATCAATTTAAGATGCTGATATCGTTGCCTAGTTCTAGAATAGCCGTCACCGGTTGCAGTTTGTAATAGACCATTGTAAATGGCAGACAATTCATACACTAAATCTGATTTGTCGGAATTTCTTTATTAGTAAATTATTATTGAAGCATAGTTGAAAATGAGTCAAAAAGAACTTCGCTGTCAATGTTTGTGTAATTAACTCTGTTGTCTTGATGCTATGAGACTAGCTTAAACAGACTAGACTTTTCCATGGTAGTTTAGGGTTTAACAATAATGCAAGCTCAGGGAACTTCCGAAAGCTAGGACTACATCATGGAAACTTGGTTGCATTGGGAACTCGTAGCAATGAGCTAGCATTCTTGACTCTATTATTGACGTATTGATAACACTAATACGACAATTATTCATGAATATCTTACATCAACTTAAGAGTCACTAATTATCTATTTCTTAGAAACTAGAACGACAGGATTTATATCTCCATTACAGCTAGGACATAACACATTTTCAAGGTTATTTTGAGCACGAGTGAAGCTCAATACAAGACTTGTTCTTAAACAATAGTAATGATACAAGATCAGACTAGCTAATGACAGCTTTGCCTCTATAGACATTCCTAAAACCGTTTGATAATCAATGAGTAATGATCAATAGATAATAAGAGTTATCTTCAAAACTATGATGTGTTAACACGTTGAGCTTTACATGGCTGTGTCGAGTAAACTAGCAGTCGTAAGTTGATATTGCAAGTTTTACCGAAGACACTCGCATAGGAATGTATATCAGTTTGATATACTGGTAATCTTCATCCTTATACTGTTGTTGTCCCCTGTGTCACGAAGTCTTTCTATAAGACTACTTTCTTTCTGCGAACTGCTAAGCTGTGGAACTCGCTGGCGTCTGATTGTTTTCCTTCTTCCTATAACTTAGATGCTTTTAAGTCAAACGTGAATTCCTTTCTTTTATATTAGTTGTTCCTCTCTCTTTCCCTCCCTGCTTACTATCTATATTGTTTACCTCCATTCTGGTCCATACACATAGTGGCTTTTGTTAGCCTTTTATGGTACTACTCCTACTAAAAAAATGTACGTATTTGCAATCTGTTCAAGAAAACTGTAACGTGCAACTACCTTACTCAAAATATCGCAACTTAACTAAAACTAAAAGCAATGTTGTTTATCTCCTTCGTATCAAACATAAATCTATATATAAATATTTGCATTTGTATATTCAATACATAAACATAATACATCAACAATAAGTTATGTTTCCATTTTTAGATTGCATGATATAGTAAGGTCTATTTCAATTCGACCTAGTAAGCAGTCGTAATAAAGGAAAAAAAATTACAGTAGTTACATTAGGTTTTGCCTTACATTATGTTATTCAGACTGATAGAGATTTGATTGATAACGATAGCATCTACAAACTACCCCATATTACAACTAAATAAATGGCCATTTATCTGCGTATCTATTTTTAGCGAAATAAATTGTATTAAGGCTGTTGGAAACCAGCTCAGTTGGTTGTGCAGTAGGCTAATTTTAGCGGTTATAACTGCAAAAGTTACTCTGACACTTAATTTACAATTTAGCCTGCCTCCACTCTACGGTTTAGCGTTTTTAATATTCCACCTTACTACGTATATTAGAAAATTTTAACAAAATTCTTTTACGCGCTTGCATTTTCATACTTTCTAAAGACATAAATTATCAGGCAATATGAGACATGCATATGAGGAGAGAAAAGTAATGTATATCCGAGTCTAATGGAGTTTTCAAACCAAACTGAATGTAAACATAATAAATATCTCCTTGCCCTTTTATATTTACCCAAATTGCAAATTACAAACTAGATGGCTGACAAATTTGCATGAAACAATTTTTTGCTTTACCCACGTACATAAAGTTTCAAAGCCACGTCTTAGGTGTTCATTATGGTTAGACTACTTATTATATTATTTTCCAGATTTATATCAAATATCTACTGCAGTATTAATTGTTAATTGTAGTTCGTCTAGATTCTATATGTGTCTCAAAACTGAGGTTAGTAAAGCAAACGGATACTATGTAATGTGTAGTACATAAAGGATAAGTCCTTTGAAACCCACATTCAACGTTTTGAAGTATGTAATAAACTGCATATAAATATTACTTCAACTTAACAGGCACTAAGTTTTCATAAGTTTTCATATCTGAAAATTTTAAAAATGTACATTGGCAATTTACAAAAATTTTGTTAGGGAAACACAAATGTCCTAATGATTGAAAAGCACTTAATTTGGTTAAGGTCCATCGTTCACCCATAATTGCGCCACCTATTCTCAGAGGATCCTTAATTTTTCAAATAAGTCTAAAGAGAATGTTTCATCTGCACGTATTTTATAGTTTTCGTGAAAATAGGCATTTGAAGAAGTAAATAAACATGAAGGTCTCATTGACGTTTTCATCTCGTAATTCTGACCAAACAATTTCCCTTATTTTTGTAGGACTCTTTACCGTTTGATTACTTTCGTGTATTCACCACCAAATACGAGTTCTCATGGCATTAAGTGGATGAAATTTATAAACAGGGCTTGTAAAGTTCTCCTTGTAATTTTCTGCTATTAAAGAAATATATGAATGGAAGAAGACTCGTGGTTAGCCGGTAAATTTTTATCTGGTTAACCAGTTATAAAAGTTGAGAACTTAGTTCAGTCGTAAATCAAGTGCTTAATTGTTAGAATGTACAGATGTTTGCTTTTTAATATGTGCCCTATATACGCTTTAAGACTGACTTAAAATCCTCAAGACATCTCTTTAAAGACATCTCTGAATAGAAATTAAGCGTTTTTGATTACCTGGACGCCATTTGAAAGCCCAAATTTTCTCCGGGCAACATCTTGTCACGTACACCGTACTGTAACAGCTCATCTCTCAAATAAACACTATAGAGAATTTGTGTACAGAATGTCATCAATGCGTTGTGAAATAAGATCATTTATTTTAGCATATTTCTTCCTTTGTATATAGTAGGTCGTCAATTCACCATCGAAGTGTTATTTTCTCAAATCTTTTCTCAAAATTTCTCAAGTTTTTCCTAAGTGAGCTAGCAACAAAGCATTCCTGATTTTATTTTTCTACCCAATCTGTTGGACTCATTAAATTTAATGTAAATTTGAGTAAAATCCTAATAAATTGGTGATCAGTGAACGAAGAGAAAAATTTTCAGCGCAACGTTTTAGTTTTAATGGAAGAGGTACATTGCCTTCTCGCGATGAGCTAAGTTGCCTGATCAATTAGCAAAGACAAAATTGGCCTCTATCGGCAAACTGAACATTCCTCTGTAGTATTTTTAACAAAGACGATTACGATGATCAATTTCATACTTGTTAGTTGCTATAGAGTCTGGACCATCTCATCACTGGCTTTAAACGATAAAAAGATGGAACGCCTGGAATTTCCATTCAAATTGTAGCTTAATTAAATGCAGTTAGTAATGCTTTTAATATGCTACCGAGGGATGATCTTGCCGTTTACGTAAAAACACAGGGCTTTAAAGTGCTAATACCAACACACTTCCAAGATATTTGCGAATATTAAACACAGACATCACGAATTTACAGAAATACATGTTTTTCAAGTAACTGTAAAGACGAGAAAAATTTCTCTACTCTTTATGATATTCTAAAGCAAAACATTGTGAAAATAAAAGTTATCTCAACCTTGAAAAACCCCAGTGTCATATACGTAACCATTAAAAAGGTTGCATAGTTAAATACGTTATTGTTGGCCTTCTAAAAGTACTTTAAAAGAGGGTGATGATCTTGCTATTTCTCCATGTCCTTCGTTTACATTATATCTGGTTCACAGCAGTTCCCTCGCTTTGCGACACGTGATGCAATTAATATGGTAAAACTCCAAATATTGATATAGTCTAAGCTTTTTATAGATCAAGGATGTTTTAAAAACTTTTATAAAAACGTTTATAAAATTTGATATGTAATAACTTAAATTTTTAATGAAATGTTTCATGGAAATATTAACGGCACTTTAAACTATTCCTTCAGTTACTCAATTTCTCTACCGTGATATAAAAATTTGTCAGACGTCAATTCTAAATTCCCTATTTACTCACATAGATTTTAATTACAAAATTTACACTATCTTGGTTCTTGTCTCACGTTGAATTTAATCTCAGTCCATAATAGCTGTTTAAAAGTAGCATTTATTACACTTTCCCCCAAAGATGGTTCCGCTTCGAGAGGGATATTCATGCTTGAAATATTCTCGAATTTTTGCTTGCTGGTCCGTAGAGAAAACAGTAGACAAGAAAAAACTGCCATGGTTGTTGTTGGCTAAATTAGGCACTAGATAATCAAATTTTCGAAAATACAGATCACAACTGAATTTTGCTTTAATGTACATTTAAAAATAGAACTTCTATTCTAGTTATCGCTATCTTTGGTAACAAAGCCTTGCCTAGATACGGTTTAGGCGGAATTGTTTAAAGAGAACCAAGGTTATGATGGTTGATTGCATGCAAAGTACACTAGCGAAAGGTTTTTAATATTTGTTCAACACTTAAAAAAATTCTAAGAACGCTATGTTGTCGAGGGTTTGTTTTTTTTAATAACGTAGGGTTAGGTAAGCGAGTGACAAAACAAATCATTACTTCTTTATCATAATATGGTTGATATTGTATTATCTATTTTGTTGCGTATCTGTCTATTTACATATCAGGAGTAAATTCTATTTGCAAAAGAAAATTCTAGCTCACTCACTAGTTTCAACCTTTCTTAATATGGGATCCAGTGT
>JAAAKL020000553.1:0-40141 GCA_010016065.2 Carybdea cf. marsupialis auct. non (Linnaeus, 1758)
ATGGTTATTATACTTTGGGCATATAACACCGTATATCACTGGGACTAGATCACAATAAACTAAAGATAAGTAGTAAGTATCAGTAAGGACGTTTAAGAAAGTTTTCCATCGACTTGCCTTTCCTGATCTTCCTGTTTTCCTTTTTCATGGCTTTCTCGCGTAAATGTTCAGAGCTTAAGTAACAGTGCGCAATATATCCAATGTTATCCTCTTGGCAATCCAATTACTTTAAAAGAACAGAAAGTATAAGCTGTAAAGGTAAAACGACCCTTTGGTTTTTTTTCGATTCCTCCTTGGATTCCACTGCCTTTAATAACACACCGAGATAAAGAATAGAACCATTTAAATTTAGATAACCATTAGTTGTTACAACTTCTATCGCATTTTATGGAGACAGGTCTCTTATATTGGAATACTGAAATTTTGAAATTGAACAAAGGATTAGGTATCAAATGCAGTACATCGTATTTTCTTTGGTGCCTCATGCAGCTAAAAGGCACAGAAATCCAACCTTACCCTATCCAAATAACATCATTAGTGACAGCACATCAACATCATTAGCGACGTTAATAACATCTGCTTTTTACCTCAGAGTCATTACAGGCCGCTCGGTGTTTCTGATCGGAGCTTATTATGATAATAGAGATCGGGAAAAAGTCGCCATGGATATTGTGGGTATTAACTGAGAACTAGTGCAGCACAATTATAACAAGAGATATCGGAGCTGATACTGTAGAAAGGAATATTCCTCTAAAAGATAGGAAACAAAATCACATCAATTATCCCAGAAAGCTATAGAGACTGCTGAAGATCTAGAATATGCCAAAAACAGAAATACCTCTTTACATTCAATACAGGCAATTCGAAAACAGGCAAGAAAAGAAAAAGAAGTTTACTTTAATGATAATAGCAAAAATATAGAAGAAGATCAAGCAAAAATGAAATGAAGTAATGTTTTCCAGGCTATTAAACAGATCACAGGAACGTTTACATCCCCCATGGCAACACTGAAGGAGCAGAGATATAACTGAGATGGAAAGAATACGCAGAATGATTGTCCAGCAAAGATACAGGCTTATCAAATGAATTCTTTAAAGTATCATTACCGAAACAACCAAAAACAACTCAAGTAGATATAGAAGTTATTAAAGAACTTGCGTGTAAGAAAAGACAAGGTTCTGGCAACATTCAAAAAAATGCTGGCGAAGAAACACAAAATATCATATGAAAGACGCTGAATACCCAGTAGATTGGAAACGAGCTGTCTTCATGTCGCTTCCAAAGAATGGAAAAATCAGAGAATGATAAAAAATCGAACAATTTCCCTGATTGTCTACATAAGCAAAGTAATTCTCAAAAATAATTTAGAAGAAACTAATATTTTACATAGACAGAGAATTATGACCAAAAAAAGTAGAGAGAACGAAATAAAAGAACAAATTGCAAACATTAGATTATATTGGGAAATTACGTGAAGTGAAGAAGTAAAGAGAGAAATATACTTTTGTTTTATCGATTACCCCAGCGCGTTTGTTGGGTGCGAGGATCATAACAATATATGGTTTGTGAAAAATGGGAATTCCAGAACATCTAATAATCTTGATTAAGAATCGTCACCATAAAAAGGAGCTCGTGTTCGAATATTGTATGATCCAAAAGATCGGTTTGAAATTGGCTGGCCGATTGCCGTCGCCTAGTTACCGATAATTTTTGTATCTCTTAGTTTTCAGGGAGTTCTTGTCAGTGGTTGATTGAAGAAGTTGTGTAAAAATAATATCTAGTTTCCTTTCTGCTAAGCATTCCCGGGTTACAACGGATCCTAAGTGTCTTGCCTGCCATACAGACGAACATTATGCTATCTTGACAACACGATTTTTCAAAGTCGACATATCTAAGATTCCAATTGAGCTAGAAAATAACGTTCATCGTCTCATTTAAGCAATTCACCATTCTACCAGTTGTAAGACTCGTTGGTCTACCTCTGACATGACTAGCCATAACTATAAAATAGTATAATTTAAAAGGAAGACTTAAGAGCAAGAGACAGAGGTAATTTGTAATCCTGTATTGAACTGCAGCATATACGTGATATTGTTAGCTTTTCTTAATAATCTGGTTATTGCCATGAAATATAATTACGTTTTCGAACATTTTAATCTCGGTCCATATATTTCATCCTTCTTTAAGCTGGAAGCCTTACAGCCATATATGAATTAATTTTGATGGATTTAATTAATGAATTTCAGAGTGTAAGCACAGGAAAACTCATGCAATAAGCGGATTAAGTCAATATGGCAAGATTTATTCTTGGTTACTTTAAGTTGGAAAGACAGATCAAGCAAGCAGTTTTAAGAGTGGCTATTGGCAATAATTTCTGCTTCTCGAGTGTGGTAGGTGTCGGGAAATCATAGCTTGTCATATATGTCTTTCAGATTGTCTAGTTCCTTGTTTTGTGCTGTTTAAGGGAAAACTCAGGAACCACTAATACAATTTTTACACTTAGCATGCTATGTGAAAGATCGGTAGAAATGCAACAAGACCAATACCTTTGCTTCATCGATTATACAAAAGCCTTTGACAAAATACAACATAAAAAGATGCTAGATATACTTTAATCACTGGACGTTGATGGAAAGGATATCAGGATCATAACCAACTTATACTGGGACCAAACAGCAGCAGTGAGAACAGCAGTAATTATCAGCAAATACTTCAAAATTGAAAGGGTTGTCAGACAGGGTTGTGTTTTATCTCCGGAACTCTTCAATGTCTACAGTGAAAGAGTGATGTATGAAAGCCAAGAAGAAAAGGTATGTGTCGTGGGAGGTCACAACATAAACAGTCTGAGATATGCTGACGACACAGTCTTGATCAGCAACAGCACAGAATATCTACAAGCTGACAAAGTACTCAAAGTCAGCAAAGAATAGGGGCTAATCATCAATATAAAGAAAACTGAGTGCATGGTTTATCAGCAAGAAAAGACAAGCTGCACGCTGCATTGTAAGCATCGAACAAGAAACAATCAAGTAGGTTTCAGAATTCAAGTGTTTGGGCACCATCATTACGGAAGGCGTGAGATCTGACAGGGAAGTCAAAGCAAGGATTGGAATGGCATTTCCCCTACTAAAAGGACTTATTACGAACACCAAAATGAGCTTATCCTCTAGAAAGAGGCTGATTGATGTCTTTGTTCTCCCCATTTTGTTGTATGGTTGTGAATGTTGGGCGTTGACTCCCTAGCTAAAGAAACAACTGGAGGCAACGGCGATGTGGCTATGCCAGAGAATGCTGAAGATTAGCTGGACCAAGCATGTCACAAATGAAGAAGTACTCAGTAGGGCACAGGCAGAGAGACGGCTGATTATGAACATAACTAAGAGACAGCTGACGGTTTTAGGTCACATTATTAGGAAGGATAGTTTAGAGAACTTGATTCTTGCAGGAAAGATTGAGGGTAAGAGAGATAGGGGAAGCCAAAAGATTATATTCATGAAAGCTTTGAGCAATGTGGTCACTATCGGTGTAGGGGAAAATTCCATCTAGCAACAGACAGGAGGCAGTGGAAGGTCATGGTCGCCGACGTCCTCAAAGGATATGACACCTGAGAAGAAGAAAGTCAGACACAATTGAGCAGACAGAAGCATTCAGTTTTTGATATAGTGATTTATAAGCTTGTGAACTGCTTAACATGACGAAACCTCCAATGGATCATTGTTACCAGTTGGGCGATATTCCCGACCAATTGGGCTGGTTGATTTTCAGTTGCCCGTGATTTTTCTCCGTTCGACGGGTGTTTTTGGGCTGGTTGAAGGCTTTTCAGATAATAACCTTTTACATTTCAGATCTGTGGGGATTTTGGGCTGTTTTAAGTTTGAGTCAGGCGGGATTGGGGCTGGTTTTCAAGTAACAGTGTGCGGCACCACCTGGCAACACTGCAGAGGATACATTTCTATTGTTTTTCGCGGCTGAACAGGTCATTAATTGCCACCCTTTCACAACCATCTGATGCTTCGTTTCAGTCTCAAGATGATGGATACGATGTTCTTGGATGCAAGTTACGTTAATGCCGTGAGTGTAGCTAGTCCCGTGAACACGTATGGATTCTTATCATGAGAGAGGGTTCTTACATCAAAGTTGGATACTTAAGTAACATTTTTGCAGGCCCTCTTCCAGTAGCATGCTTTTCAAACTCATCCTCCTTCCCTATCGGAACGCGATGATTGGTGACCCGTGCGATGAATGACAAGTTGTGTTTTGTGGGGCATTTTTCCGGTATCGTCGTTTTCGACCCCATCCTGCCTCCCTATTGAGGGGCGCACTTCTTTGTGAGATTTTACTCCGTTCTAATTGCTATTAATTACAGTATTATCATCTTTAACTCCGAGGAAAAACATTTCATCATTTGAACCAGCACCCTTTTTATGCAGATTTAATGGAAGGTATGTTATCAAGTACATAGCTAAACATATCGGACTCTCCTAGTTTGTATGATAACTTGAGATTCGCAAAGGTGAATGTAGACACGCGGTTAGCTAAAAGAAAAGTACAATAACTTAATGCAATGGCTCTCCTTAGTAGGGTCAAATATTTTAAATGATTACACGCGTCCGTTTAGAAAGTAGGACCAAATTAAATTGCAGAGGGACATTTCATGCCCCCAAAATTTTGCAGAACTAATCAATTGCTTTGAGAATATAAAAAATTTTACCAAGCGGGTCATTCTTCCGAGGTCGGCAAATGGAGACAAGTTCATACCGGGGTCAAATTGTGGAAACACGAGGAAGAAAAGTGGCACCCCTCCCTGCCTTCAGGCAAAAGCCATTTGAAAAGGATGCCTTCGGGTCGCCCTCGACTGTGGTCCAAAAATTAGAATTGTTTTATAAATTTGCGCCTTGGGGACTATTACTTACTTTTTCGCAAACATGCCAAGACCTTTCGGTGATTGATACTTTAAGCTACTCTTCAGTTCTGTCCCAATTTTAGATCCTAATGTTCGGTCAAATTTAAAGTTTGCAGGACAACTTCGATTTTTCTTTATGAAAATTAACGAAACCCGTTATTTGGTATATCTATTATTCATTTTTAACTCTAATGTGGGTGATCTCTTTTGTCCGAATGTCGACTTTCCAGAAATTTCAATTGCACAGTGCCACCCGTTCCCGTCTAGCACACTTATGGTTACTGCACTGTAGCCTAGAAGACATCAACAAGTTAAGGGGCATTATATCTTTTATAAAGTCCTGGTTCTGCAGAAACACCGCGTATGCAAATGTCAATGCTATTCCATCGCTCTCAGCTGTTTCACCAGAACATCCTAGAAAGCCTTTGTTCTCCAGAATTAATATCTTACGATTATGTTACTTAAGTAACCCAGAATGTACTGTTTTCTTTATTGGTACAGTTTTAAAGTTTTGAGGAACAATGTTTAAATTGTCGGACCACTTGAGATGTTTGTCACCTGACTGTTAAACATCATTTTATTATTTCCAAAATAGGCCTTCCCTGTCACAACACTGAGTACACTACAGTAAATACAACTTCAACTTTTAAGAGGTATATATTATTGCACTTGGGGAGGAATTTGTGTAGGTGAGTTACCAAGGTCTACAATTACACACTTGGAGTCAGTAGACCCCTCACAGATGTCAGGAGATAAAACTGCCACCTTCTAAAGTGATTATTTGAAGTGATGCAAGTAACCATATCTTAATAATTTGGGATTGAAATCGGAAAATTGTACTATACTTCAGGAGAGCACAAATTTAGTGCAAAAAAAGACAATATAGAAAAGATATTTGAATCAACAAAATCACAATTTAAGAAAAGCTAATGAACTATTTTCTTTAGTTAGTACTACACTATATAAATTTTTATCTAGACAGACTCAATAAATGAAAGATGAAGTACTTTTAAACAACAAAAATTTTGGTCGATGTTTGCTTGGACTGGGGAAAAGTAATCAGATATGCGTGCTTATCAAAATATTAACAATACGTATAAAATATCGACTAAAAAGCATCAAGAAAAAAATAATTGGAGTGAAAATATACTGATTTCTTTAATAGCGCTTAATACATCAATGAAACATTTAACCTGTATACGTAAATGAATTCAACATATTAATTTTTTATTCTCAACTATCCAGCAAGCCCCCAAAAGGAGCCAGGATTATCTCCCCAAGTCACTAACAATAAGGGCGCTTGTGTACTTTAAAGTCAAAAATCAATTTGCTAAACTGAGGTGAATGGCCAAAATATCTCCTAATAATTTAAAAATAATTTAAGTTCGAATAGATAATAGAGAAATAGAAGTGTATGTTACCAACGGTATTTGAACCCGTGTATTGCATGTTTGGCATGCGCTCTACCAACTGAGACATGGTGATCCCCGTTGGTAGCATGAACTATTTCTCAGTCGCTCCAAGACTCCAGCTAGGGGACTCCAACATACAGCTCTACCCAATTTTTGAGAATCTCTGCGCCATATGACTTGACCATGGAAAGACTACCACCCGGCCCATCATCCTGTCCAAGGCCCATTGAAAACTGCAAAGTGTTTCTGAGAAGAGAGGATTTGAAATGATACATTTGAATAGATGCTAGAAAAATTGAAAATTGTTGGCGACATACTTCTCTATTTCTCTAGTATCTATTCAAACTTATCATTCAAATCCTTTCCTCCAAAACTAATTCAAGTGTGGTGAAAGGCACTTACTCTAGTCAGGGTGGTAGTGTAATCAACTTTAAAATATTCAATCGTCTTAGGATTGTTCGTCGTACTCCTTAGCCGTCAGGTTTTGCAAGTACTTTTAATAAATCGCAAGCAACATTTTGCCTAGAAAGCATTTTCACCCCATCTGCAACTGTTTCAGAATTACTATGAAAGTTATAATAGCTAAAATCGAGGTCAACATTTATGGTGTGATTTCTATTTACACCTGTCGTGGTAAACTGCTTCAAACAGTGAAAATAGCTAGACAAGAAATGGCTTGGCGAAAATTGGTTTGGCTGGAACTGACTATGCGATATTCCATTTTACTTCTAACCTTCCATACCCCTTAAAGTTCTGAAAAAGACGGAAAAGTTAGGACGTATCAAGTAGATAATTTGGGCATTTGGCTGAGAACTTTACTAAGTATAATATGATAAGAGATTTGATATTACTTGGGAGCTTAAATTCTAGGCTCCGCAACTGTCTGACACAATTTTTATGTTTTCAGACTCCAGAGTTCACATCTCACGCAGTTGTAGTGAAGCATCACAGCAGCGTGCATGACATCAAAATCATACATAGACAAATACAAGATTTTAATATAACTCATATCTTACTAGTTTTTTCATACACCTCTTTCACGTGCTCCTTAAATACAGTAACTTAATGCAATGGCTTTCCTTAGTAGGCTCAAGTATTTTAAATGATTACACGCGTCCGTTGAGAAAATAGGACAAAATTAAATTTAAGAGGGACATTTCATGCCCCAAAATTTTGCAGAACGAATCCATAGCTTTCATAATACAAGAAATTTCCGAGGTTGGCACATGGGAACCAGTTCATACTGGCTTCAAATTGTGGAAAGACAAGAAAGAAAAGTGGCACCCCACCCTGCCTTCGGGAAAATGCCATTTGAAAAGGAAGCATTAGGGTTGCCCTCGACTGTGGTCGTACCTTTATTCCTCTTTACGTTCCCTTTTTACAATCATCTTTTTTTTCGCCTTTTCCTATTTCCTCCCTGAAGACTATTTTACTTGCCTGTTTTGCAGCCTTGCCATGGAATAAAAATCATTTCTTAAACTGTAATTCATGGATGTGTATTTGTGATATGTTAAAGGAAACGTCTGAAAGACATCTTGGAGAACATGTTTTCTACGATAAAATTTTGGACATGTCACTACATCAAGCAACCCCCCACACCCCCACACCCCCATGGCCCTTTCAGCTGCATTCTCTATTTTGTCCCAAGATTCAAAGATTCAAATTCTGAAAAGACCTAAAAACCTCAAGGCCTATGAAATGCTTGAAATGTGGACAATGGTCACAAAATATAATCGACGTCACGTGCTTTTTCCTAGAATATCATAGAAATATTGGAAATTAGAGCAAAATTTTCCATTATCAAACCGTTAGAAAGGTGTTTCTTGCCCGTCTACTTGTTATGCATGTAATAATTAGAAACTAATAAATCATTCTGAGATATCGATCTACTGAATTCATTTCCATAACACGATAATAGCTCTAGATACCTTGCGATAACAGAGAGTTTTTTAACAAAGGTACTTACCAATTTCATTGATGCATTTGAACATCAATTTTGTATATAACTTCACGATAGCTTCTCTTATCATCTGTCATAAAAGAGGACTTGCAAGATATCATTTTGAGTACAAGCCATTTCAGCTATTTACCACTCCATGATATCAGAGGAGCATATCATATTGGTGATTCTGGGTTCATCCTTAGTTAAGGTCTGTTGACGTAAAATATGTCGTAATAAAGCAGTTTGGAAGACAAATACATGAACTTTAATATTCCCCTGTATCAATATTAATATTTGGATAAAATGAATATTGTAGTGCTGATTATAATCCCTTATTTTACAGGTGGAAGTATTTATACAGAATTAATTAATTCCCATGGGGATTACCAAGACAGATTTACAGTAGTATTTTGTATTTTCATACAAATGATACGACGTAAGAACACAGAAACGACTGGAACTTTCTATTGATGATTTTGAATGTCCCCTTAAGGGGAAAGTTTTAGATGAACAATATAATTAACCGCGATTATTTACAATTCATTAACAGAAACAACTTTACATTTTAAAAGTTGAAGTTGTGATTGCTGGTAACTTTGACCACAGCTAAGCCACTAGAAAAATGTAGCAAGGTCTATTTAAAGTAATTTAGTAGAAAGTTGATATCAGCTTAGAAAATCTGCGTTTGTAAGGATTCTCTTGTACGAAACAACAAAGCTCCATCTGATTTCTTGTTCACCTTTGTAAAAAATTGCTCTTGATGTTAAATGATGGTAGGCGAAGCATGGGTGGCATACCCATAGACGTGCAAAGCGGTGAATCAATGTGCTTCAAAAATTTCCTGAAAGTTGAATTCGTGCAAAAATTGTCCATATTCGGGGAAATGTGGTTAATAAATGTTCACAGATACCAGAATTGAGCTATTATGCTGTTTTAGGAAAATTTATTTCGAAATTGCCAAATCTAAGATTTCTAGGATATTTCAGATCTAAAGGCTGACATAAAAGTTGGGCTCCATTAAATTGAAATGATCCTGTTCTCATATGACCATATTTACACTTCAGCTTGTGTATCTTGTATTGTTTAAGGAACTACGTCATTTTATAATAATATTATGTTTACTTTAATGCTTCCTTTAACATGAAATACGTATCTGATACGAATTGAGTTACTGTAGCTTAATATAATACTAATAAGGATTTGACAACACATAAAAAAAGTAAATATTACGTCGCCATTACAACTCTTGAGCCATGCCTTCGGGGCGTTTCCTTTACCAGATGATCTATGTGCGATGCGTCGACAACATGATCTACTTCTCTAGGGCCCACATTACATCCCAATACTCCATCGGAGGACATCGATATTTAAGGATTCGAATCCCGTTGTTAACGACTCCATCACGTTCCGACAGCTCCACTTGGTTAGACGTGGTTACCTTATAGTCTGTTTTATCCCCCTAACTGTGTTGAAACAACCTACACAACCTTGAGTTTCATCTACTTAATTGATAAACGTACCTTGCGCTTTTACTCCTCCTTACCTTAGCATGCCTCATCTAGAATATTAACACTTTAATTCTTTGCATCACTTTTATTTGTTATCCTGTATCACTTTGCATATTTATCTTTCAAGCAATCTTTTACTTGCGCCCTTCTCAAATTGAGTAATATAAAAAACAAATCTTGAACTTAATATATCATTCAAAATAGACCAACAAACGATTTTACTAAATAACGTAGGAATTTCTCTTAACCTGGTACTATTTTCTAAAAACCAGAGCAAGTTTACGTATGCTGTGTCCTTGACAATACGAACTTACGAACGTGCGAACCTGTAACTGAAACTATACACTAAAGATGATCCTATCATTTGCAATACAAAAATTCATAAGAACAATAGAAGTAGTGCTGCTCAACGTTGGGGGTTCTGCGATGAGCCTTTACGGAAAGTTACGAAGGAGCGTGGGTGCTACAAAATGACCAAATTTTCCGTCGGATACATGGTGGGTGACCCAAGCATGTCACCGAGGGTAGGCGAGGTAGGGCGACGCCTGTCCTGTGAGCTTTTGCTTTAGTATTCCGCATACCCTGGTAAACATGTCACAGAAAAAAGTATATGTATTTCACCTTCTCTATCATGTTCTGTGTGCGATCTTTTCTTTTAGTCAGTGGGTACTGGTTTCTCATGAGTTTCTCATAAAAAGAGTGCATGAGAAAGACGTCATGACAAAAAGTGAAAGAATGGAACAAAAGTGGTCGTTTACAAACAAAACTGATCTGGCTTATCTTCCTTAATTTGATGAAATGCGCTCCGTTTCACGCCTTGGAATTGGCGTTGGATGAGAATACTTTGATTTTGGCATAACACATCACCTCGATCATACAGCTCTACAACTGATTTTACACAATACTTTCTGGCATTTTAATCTCGTAGTGGTGCTAAAGTGTTTATTTTTCGTGGCATTTAAATTTTTGGATTTTAAGATCTCAAGCGTGAAACCAGAAAAATTTCATGCCGTGGATAACATTCATGCAGTAAAATTTCGAACTGTTCGTTATGTTTCGATAACTGGTATATTGGTTTTTATGTAAATTGTGTCATTGACGCGTAATTTCTAGAAACTGATAATGCATTTTTCGTCGTATTTCTTTCCCATCCTTTGAAAACAATAAATACATGCTCTACCCACCTTGATATTATGGAAGGTCCGATCGCCTACCCTCTATTGAAGCACCAAGAGCGAGAGTGGGATGACCCCTTACTCGAACAAGACATCGTATCAGCCTTCGAGCTGTTGACAAGGACCAAATCAAGGCAAGATTGAAACAACAGAATTTAAGAGAGTCCTTCGTTCTAAAACGTTAGCACTGCACCCTCTCTCCATTTGTATTCGCGCTGTCCGCCCAGTGCTGTGCACACTATTTTAAAATGTAACGCATAACAAGCCTACGCGTGCCTACCGTCCACAAGGATGTTCCTGAAACGAATTACGTTCACTAAACGCAGAACACTGAATCAAAGAGGCCTTTCATACAAGAAAAGAAGACAACATCTGCATAGCATCTAAAGGCGACAGGTGAATTCTTGATACCATTAATGAGTCTAAGAATATTTTCTACGACACTCACTTCATACACCCTAATGGTATACTCCATACAGCGAGTTTAGTACCAAATCCCATAAAAACATACGACCAAATTCAAAAACTCTGTATCATTGTGGGGCCTACTCACACCTGACCACATCTATTACACAGTGTACTTGATAATACGAACACATAAACAATACATAGCCAATACTACAACTGTGATCAATACGAGGTTTTTGCCTCGACTCAAGATAGGAAAAATAGTCAGGCACTGGCTGTTTGACGGCACCGCAATAATCTTTACGAAGTTACACGAGGATGAAGGTCAATAACAATAGTATAAAACAGAGGAATGTGATTTTCAGTTAATGGTTTTGAATACGAGTCCACTGTTAAGCTCATTTATGACACCTTTTAACACGGGGGATCTGCCACCTCACGGTAAAAAAATTTAAGGTTCCAACCTGACCAGTAGCAAATAACTTTATCTGTAGAATCACACAAGTTCCATCTAGAGTACTTTAACACTACCACTGTTAAATAGATACCCAGAAATAGGATCGAGGGCAAATTCGCGGATAATAAAATCCTACAAATTAATGACCTGGGCATCTATTCGATCTTTCTGAGGTTGCAAAGGATTGCTTCTTGTACAGGGCTGTTAACTACAAACTTCGAACACAATCTAAGTTGCAATTAAATACCACTAACATTATATCATTGGTCATTGAGTGATCTTTAACACTGAAGCAAGAGAACTAACACGGGGTAGCACAAAATAACTAGCCTGACAATAACGACATTCTCCCTACACCAATCACAGACAGAAATGACATCATGCGGTGATGAGAGAAACGAAATTTGTATAGTAACTATAGTATTGTAAGTCATATTTTACTTCGCACAAATCCAATCTTGTAAAGCTCACAGCCAGCCTTGGTAAATGGAGTTCAGGGCCTAGCAAATTGTGCTTGCAGAAGATCCTGCGCTACGTTCGTTCTGTGTGATTCCAGATAAAAGGTTCGATCATATTCTATCGTCCTTCGAAAGCTTGCAAAACTAGCAAATACATCGATATGCTGTACTACAATTCACAAACCACGCACATGTGGCTTCCAACTAGACGACTCACTTTCACATGCCAAACGCTCTACGATCAATTTTGAACTAAATTTTTATCACAGGTGTGTTGAAAGTTACACAATAATGCTAACATGTACCTCACGAAAAAAATAAATTTCACACACTATTCATGGAATATTCCCCATAATTTGTGGAGCACCTCTCCTAATATGTTAACAAGCTTCAAAATCATTTTCGGATAGTCTAATCTTGGTGACAACCTGGGGTGCACTTTCTTAAATTCTAGTGGCAATGATTAATAAAATTCAAATCCAACGCAACCATACTCCTCCATCTCCAGAAACAAAGTGAGCTGTAAAACTACACAGAGCATTGGTCCTTGCTTATGACAAAACTTGTGCAACACGGGTTTTTTTTCAATTCCCTTCAATAAAAAACTGGCCTATCACCATACCGCATCGAGTCCCTGTCAATGAATAGTGCTAATCAATTATTTAAACTGCATTTGATTAATTGTTGTCCTCAGAATTGACGATTTTGCTACCTCCATTTAACAACTTGATGGCTTTCGCTTGCGTTTTTCGATTTTCACTGACACGATAATTCATCACAATATCCTACGCCATTCAGCTACAATCAAGTAAAATTTCCAAACATCCGGCATGATATTCTTATCATCAACAAAATTACACTGCGTATGTGAAAATAGTCTATGTCACGAGGTCACAATGTAACACATATCCATAAATTTAGAGACGATACAAAGTCAGCATCAAACAAAATACTCTGAACACAACCCAGAAAGACCAATCTAGAATGTATCCAACAGTAGGTTTTGAACTTTCCACGCTCACCCAACATAGCCAGAGTAGCAGGCCGCGTTATCTATATGCACGACACATTACACATCTACACGATCTACAGTCTCCGCATGCTCTTATGAGGAAAACATACAAACACGTTAGTTATACAAAGCATGCATAACTACGACATCAATTGTAAGATGATGAACATGCATATCTACGCGCACATCTGCAAGGACATGTAAGTATACCTAAATGCATATCTACATGTACGTCATGCAAGGATCTAGACTTGGTTACGAGTTTCAACGTCTCCCATCTGCCCTAAGCCGGGTGAAGGTAGTTTATTGCGGGCTACACTAGATGTATTTGTCACCCAGCCATTCTATGTCAACAATTGGGCCATGGCATCGAATTGAATCTGATCCTCTCGCCTCTCGTACTCCGTCTGGAAGTAAAAAGTGTGGCCCCAAAAAGAAGCACCTTCCTCCCGATGAAATCTACACGGGGCTGGGTAGCATAAAATGGCTTTCACAAATTTCACAGCATCCTACTATCGTTAGGAAAAGACAGGAACATATGGTGTATTACCATCTTTCGCATTGTTTAATACCTTCCCATAGTCTACATTAATGCTATTGTGCTACTGCGGGTGGAAAATTACTTATTTCACTTTGTTCATTTACTAATTGTCCATTGATATTGTAGCTTATCTTGATTCGCATCCTCAGCATTTGCTAGGGAAAGAAATAAACACGAAGATAAAGCAAATAATTGCTGAATCGTATAAATAGACAAAAGAAACGAGTACAAAAGTAGAACGTGCATGTGTATTTACTAAAAGTGATGGGTGGTTTATTTTAAAAACGATTAAGGCCCCCTAATTCATTAAAAATTAGAGAAGCTAGAACCCCCTTTTAATAACCATCCTCTCTTTCTATGAAGATTACGAAGCTGTACGAAACCTATACACATACTGATGCTGCAGTTTTAACGACGTGAACTCCCCTTTGCAGGTGCTCAGGCGGTGCCCATGTACATGGGACATCATTGAAGCATAGAGCACTTTAAGACCGGATGCCCTTCCTGACGTCACCAATGGCCCTTCCGGGAGTTGAACCCTACCACTCTTGAAGTGAAGGCAAGGAACGTATCCACTAGACCACGGCGGCTCTGTCATGACTATCTCATTTTTCAATAGATTCCAAACTAAAGCCTTAAAAACATTCATTACGAGGTTAAAACCCTCTCTCCTTTAAAATATAGTTGTATCTAACTGTACCATTCCGTGGGGTTTCTTTGTTACGACCTCCTCCCACTTTCAGAAGTTTATCAAAACACCCATCCATCTCTACTATTTGATCCAAACAATAACCAGGAATAGAAAAGCGAACCTTTGCTGAGGTGCTCTCTCTGACTGTCATACCGATCCTAATGCTAAATTCTTTAGGGTACCTTTCGGGTTGGCTTTGATGGAAAAGAAGCAATGAAGGAAGCAGCCAATACCCTTAAAGACCACATGCCCCGCGCTGTAATCTTTCAACCTTTCAAAAACTTGTTATGTACGTCAGAAAAACTGCCATCGGCAATTTCTCTTTTTCTTTGCTCTAAGTTTAATAAATATACAGTACACACTATATTCTATTACGTACACCGATGATCACTTTTCCTCCCTCGTAGTTCGGAGATTACAACGTAAAAGAGCTCAATCAAAACAAAACATCTCATCATGTGAAATTTACAGATTAGAAGTTTATCCCTATTTTTCATCGGTCATAGATGAACCATAGTATGCATGGAATAAGATCTATATTTTACCCACATAGAGACATAAGTGTACTGGCCACTTTTGTCGGGAAGGGGGTTTGATTCAATTCTTCCTCGAAGAAAGTTGGATTCTGCCTGAAAACTTATGAACACAAGTTAGCCAGGGAGTTTAGATCAATGATAATCAACATCTAATCAGAGAATATCGTCAAAATGACACTTGATCACATATCGCGATGACATTATTTCTTTACTATTATATAGTTGTAAACAAAGGAGTTTGTTTCAATCATTTTATCACTTATTCACTACCTGCATAATTTTTTTGATTGCACAAAACAATTTGTTCTGCTCAAATTAACTTTTCCTGGGTTACACTGCTTATACGTTGCAACTACAGTGAGGACCGGTATTACCAAGCAAACATATAGCAAGTTAGGTGGAAATAGACCAAAACGAACAGGGCGTGTCAAGAACTCTACACATTGCGGTGGGAAACGTTACGGGGAAGCCCCCCCCCCCCCTTACTTGTTCGAGACAGCCTTCATATAAAAAGGATGGGCCTCCAAATATCAGTTTCAGTACATAAACGTTCTTTGATTTCCCTAGGAGTGAAAACAATGTGTCTTATGATAAATTAAATAAACCTGGCTTCTAATAGGAAACGAAACTTCACGGGGTGTTCAGATGTGCATCATTACAGGGGGGGCCTCCCTTCAATAACTCAACATATTTCCAAAAGGGTACACGCCTGAAAGCCGATACTTGGCTATAATTGCAGCTATATGTTTAGAAAACATTTTTTATCGATCTGGTACTTGAAAAGTCAGAAAATCAAAACTTCAGAACCTCTTATTAGTTACTGGGAATACCATACCCTACATTTAGGAAAACATAAGTTTGAAAACACATTGGAACATACTCTTATTATATTACTACAACACTTGCTTTGAACCTTAGGTGATCCTTCTTCATATAAATAAAGTATAATTACGCCATCTAATATGATAAATTGGCTTCTGTTGATTTATAGTTACCAGAAGCAAACAATTTAACCATTTTTGAAAAAGAATGATTTAAGCACTTTTTACACAGTAAAATACTCAAAATACTTGCTGAACGTGCAGAAAGACTACCTTTTCCATTTACAGCTAAAACTATTATAAAATAATGTTTTGGTGACAGAAGTTTCGAAGAAAACATAACATTTCTTGATCTGCGATTTTGGATTGCCATTTTAAGGGAGGGGTTACAGAGGATCAACACAGTTTTGCACAATATAATTTTCTTGTATCAAATTGATGGAAACTAAAAGACGGAAAGTTCCAGAACCTTCCAGTATTGTACAAAAAGTACAATATGGAAAATAAATTTTCAAAAAGCGTATCATCTCCTTGTTATTCCATCTAAAAGAAACGAATGCTGACTTACCCGCTGCGGATTTGCAACATTGATGACTTGCGTTACGCCACCCGAATTATTAGGAGGAATTATGTTGCCAGATGGCGGCAACAATTGCAACTGGAATATCTGAAAAATAACAACAGAACAATTCTAAGCTTTTCCATTCATAAAAGACGAAGACTGCAGCGACGACACAGCAAAGAGTATTGGAAACAAGACTTGCAAATACGAGTACAACAGTTATTTCATTGATAATAACTGAAATATGACGGTAGTAAGAATAAGGCAGAGGTACAATATTATAAAGCTGTTCTATGATTGGCTGCGATTTGCAGTAGCATATGATACGACGTACTATAGTGTGTGCACAGACAGTAAATCAGCAAGGCACAAAAGTGCGATAGGGGCAAGGCAAAGCAGACCGTATCTGTCCTATTTCCTCTTCGTCATATAATATGCATTTTTAGTATAATAAGTCTAGAAAGAAAAAATTGTGGCGAAAACTTCGATAAAATACGCTGGAGATTGTGTAAATCACAACTCTTTTAATCTAGCATGCGTGTACAATCACAGGTAAGGAAAAACTGAACTTACAGTAACGCTAACACGAAGTGGACATCAAAGGACCTGGTGACGATTCTCCACAAAAATGAGGCCAAGTGGGATTCATGACATTTCCTTTCATATTACAAATCCAAATCCCCACAAAACATTTAGAAGCCTTGAGCGTTACTAATGTTCTAGGGTATTTCTAGGCATCCCCAAATGCCGAGGAGCCGTTTACGTCACGATAACATAAATACGTAAAAATCAAACCTTCGGTACTGCAGCCTGAAATAGGAAGTCCACCATAGGAACAGGTTGTGAATTTGTGGCTTGTAAAGTTATAGCTACAACATTATTTGGATTCGCTGAATCCTTTTGAAATGAAAAATCGACGCTGAGGCCATTCTTCTCGAAAGCTTTCATCGGCGGGATACCTAATGAGAACAAGACGAAAGGGGTATGAACTAAAAAAACCTGATTCGGGATGATCTATAGGCATAAAAGGACAAGTATTAGTTACCAGGTAAAAACGGGAAAAGTGTTGTTACTCAAGACAAAATATCTGGTTCGATTTTCAAGAACTCGTTCTGCCGTGAATTACGCCTCAAATATTTCAAGTCAAGAAGAGGCCAAAGTTATAGCTAATGTCCGTCATCATATGAAACATTCAAGATTTATGCAAAAACGGAAGATTCCTCTATCACGTACTCTGTAAATTCTCATTCCCGTTGGTCGCATAAAATAGTGGCGCAAAGTAAACTAAAACTTGGCCTGGCGCCAAGGATGGGCGACTACTAAGTTTTGCCATTGTTACGAATACAAACAATGTTGCCAAATTGACAAAAATACGATGAAACTAGATACGTTGAGAATTTTAAAAGCTTGCAACGGCAGGCAACCAGATAGACGCAATTAGGGTATCTAACTAAAGATGAGATGTAGTAGCTACCGCATCACGATGAAGAAATTGAATACACATTGTACTTCGCCAAATGGAAAACTACTCCCCATAGGTCTACCCTATGGTGCACTATCAATTATTAGTAGACCTTTATAAGGTTGGTATTTCAAGATGGCTGTTGGAGGGGTGTGGGGGTTAGGGGACTGAGGTTCCATAAATGACGGTTATTTATCTGCTATCTTTGTACGGTAAACATCGAGGTCTAGCTTTTCAGAAAGATATGCAAAATTACCTGATCCTGCAACAAAATTCGCATTTGGCACACTATTCACTACTGGAGGGCCAACGTCTGGTAGTGGACCACCTAGCAGACCCAAACCGCCCAAAGAATCCATTGCTGGTGTATCCACAGGTGCAAGTATATCTAAAACGGGCGATAACCAAAAATTAGCTGTCATTGAAATACAATCATAAGAAGTACAGTATACACGAGCCTTGCTAGAAACACTTCTCCAACGGCTGGCTAAGGCTTTTCGGCCAAAACAGAAATACACTGTCCGGCCAAATATATTCCACTTTTACGATGAAGTACCTCAACAAATCTTCCCTAAAATTATAGTTCATAAGGCCGTTTGCACTGCATGGCTAAAACCAGTAACACCCTATCATTCTCGTCAGACATGTCCCGTAGCCTATTTCAAACCTAGAATTACACGTTTTGCGGCTGATCTGCTACTGTCTAAACGTCATTGAAATGTGGGAAGGGGTACTCCCTCTGACGTTTAACGTCCATGAAAACGCCCGTGCAATATACGATTTAAGATATGAAATCTGTGATGTGCAAATGACATCAGTCAAGTTAAAAATAGTATGGAACCCACCTGGCGGATTAGTTGGGGCTATAGCTGGTGCACTTATATCTAAGTCTCCTAACAAATCGAGTAGACCAGAACTACCACCACCAGCAGGTTGCTGATCTGGGTTGGGTTTAACGACGGGCGGTTCTTGCACTGCTCCAGAATCGCCGAGTAGATCGAGCAAAGAATTGCCTGCCTCCTGTGGAAGAAAATTAAAGTTTCATACAGTTCTCACAATGTTTAAATCAAACTGCATTTCCTATTTTGGAGAGTTACGGCTAACTGTTGTAATAATTGGAAGCATTATTGGCGGCTTTGGCTTGGTCATTTATATACTCCTTTTTACATAAATAGAAAATTTGCATGTGGTTCTATTTTCATCAATGTTACACTCTATCATAGAACAAGGGTTAAGTTATAAAAACTATGTCCGTTTATTCTAAATCCCGCTTGGACCTAGGTAGCTATTCCCAGTTGATGCGAAATAATTATGAGAGAAAACGCAGTAGCATCACAAAGTCTAATCAGTCTAATTTTCGACTTGGAATGTTCCGTTGCTTGCTGTTATGTACACAACGAAAAGTGGTCTTTTCCCTTGCATGCTGCTGACCGGAAGCACTTACAAATATAATACAAGTCCCATGAACAAGCTGCGTCTTTATGTTGAATTGTATGTTACCTGATTTTGGGATACTGTGTCATTATAAGACAAAATAGCCTGGTTAAATTCTGTAGCAATCAATGATTATCACATCTGATTGATACAGAAGAGTGCTTGAAAAAACGGAACATCTTCTTTTAGGGTATCCATCTACTGGGAACACACCTAAATGGTGCCTTTATTGAATAAAATGCTCTATTCACAAACCAAACACGTTTTCTTACAACATATTCAAGTAGTGAAAGTTTCCGGTACAGTAGAAACAAGTCTATTTGTTCTTACAAGCAGGTCTGACCGTTGCTTCAAAGGCAAATGAATACTCACCTCTGCAGGTGCTGGTGGGGGTGCTTCTCCAGCTATAAAAATCAAGAATCAAATGAAAAATCTAAAAATCTCCATAATATCTTTGTGCTAGTCACTATGCGGGCTGAAATGCACCCTTACATTCTCTGTACAGCTTTCATATGATGACAGAATCGGCTATCACACTACGGACTTAGTTGTAACAGATTAAACAATTTATACAGTTGGCATGCTACGCACGTTAATCCTCTGATCAGTGTACAGTATTTTCAGCATTTGCTTTACCAATGAATAAAAACACTCATCCCTATAGCACACAGTGACAGCTTGTTCAGCTGAAACTCTTTTAGCAATTATTCTTTCACAGGTTCAGTAAATCTTCTTCAAAATTGGGGCGGATAGCAGTCGCTAGTAATAATATTAGACTAAAGCTTGAGCAAATGATTCCATTATGTTTTTAACTGCACATCCATATGCGACTTTGCAACAACATTTGCGCTAAGACAGAAAACAGGGATCACATGTGGGTACATTATGTGGACTTGTTGTAACAAGAGCAGTGAACAATCTAAGTTCTTACCTACGTAACAGTTGCAAAAGACAAAGAAAGCTATTACACATACAACACGCATATGTTTAAATACGTAAGCCCCTGGAAAAGATACCTAACTTATAGTAACAAACCAAATAAAATTGGACTTGATATCTGCTTAAATATCTGTCAAACCTTTTTCTGCTGGTGTAGCATCTCCATTCGGTATAGATGAAAACACCTCTGGACTACTTGTGTTATCTTTCATTGCTGGCATTCGTTCCAAAAGTCCGCCCCTAAAAGATCAGAAAAATGTGACCATGGCTTATTGTAACTGTCAAAAAAATGCTCAATGATACCTTCTGAATCTCTACTTTTCTTCCACGAAACAAACAGTTTTCTGTTTTAACCGTTTGTTTGTGCTACCGTAAGCAGTCGAAGCATCAACAAATTGCAGGCTTCAGCTGTTTCCAAGCCCAGGTTCACTTTCGCTGATAGAAATATCATTGGTACAAGTGCATGTGGGAATACCCTTGGGTATCTAATAGGGGCAAGAAAGAGGGGGGGAATCGTAAGAGCGTAGGCGCAAGGGAGAGCATGGATTAAGGTGGCGGCTAACAAAAAGATGGCGGGAAGGGGCAAAGTTGATCAATTATTGACAGTGTTAAAAACCAGAATAGAAACTAAAATAGAGTACAGTCACTTGAATCAACGGCAAATCAATTTAAAATATAATTCAAAATCGCAACTTCCTAAAACCCAGTTAACTTTACTACTTCACCGAGAAACTGAATCGGTTTCAACTTCAAATTTTGAATCCAGGGAAAATGTTTTAGGATTTTAGAAATTAAAAAAATATATAAGAAAAGTGTATGGAGTGTGATGGTAAAGGAAAATCTGTCAAAGTTGTTTATTAAGCGTGGGTAGTATTATCGGGTATAACCGGCAGTACTTACAAATCTCTCCTACTACGTAATGAAGCACGGCTAAACCTTGCTTTCAACACTTCAATTGTTTTAGGAGAATTATCAACCATTTGTGGCTAACTAACTATATATTGGTATCAATCAAGAACTCTGAGGGGCCTTATTTTAAATGTTAAGGGGGGTGACGGTAGTGGAGGGTATACAGAACCTCCATCATTTGAAAGTCGCACGTCTTTATCAAGCAGTTGTAGAAAATTATCAATCACTGGAGTCGGCAAAAGTTAACCTTTTCTAACTTCGCAGATTTCTGAACGGATAAGTTCGCCGCCCATCTTCTCATGAAAAGGTGAGACAAGAGCGAAAGTGTGGCCGTGCAGTTCGATCCGTCAGATCAACAGACTGTGGAGTCCAATACTTTGAATTCTGGTGTTTCTATAATATCCCTGAGGGGGTTGCCTAAGCTGTTATGCCTAATCATTACAAAAGTTCGAATCTGGAAAGTTCGAGACGATGGCGCGAAACACAGAAAGCGCCCTTTAAATGGCAGAAAGCTTAAGCTGATAATAAATGTCTTGGAAGGCGCCAGGCAGAGTGAATGCGTAATATACTACATGTTTCGCTTGCGCTTTAAAAAAATTTGTTTTGTTTAGTCTACATATATGAAGTATGGCGATCAATGGGCAAAATGCATACACAAGATCATAATCGCACATATGCTAGTAAGCAACGCAAGGGAGAGGACACAACGCTATGAAATGAGTGAAAAGTTTAGCATTGGTCTTACACGGTGAAGTAGCCTGCACTCCTATCCTCTTCAACAGAAAGAAGATATTTGGCGATTAAACAGCCATGTTGACTGAGTCTGTTTCCGTAAAATCTAGATGGCATTCTCCTCACGCGTTAAAAACTATGTTAATATTGTAATGGCATATGTGGCCCTCGATACTGTCTGCTCTGGACAGTCACCACTCTATGGAAAGTGTGTGAAAGTGACATAAGGAAAGCTAAAAGGCCTTTTTCTTCCTCTAATGCTGACACTCATGACGGAGAGAGCTTATACATTGTGTTATCACCGCAAAGCACTGATAACTAGTCCCGAACCTACAACTTGATTGTTTGCACAGAATTACCGGATAGTGAGATTCTTCGTTCATATGCAGATAACGCAATAATTATTAATATTTTAACAGGATAAAAGAAAATCCCTCAGTTGCTGCTACAGCCAATTCGTACTGACAAATTCATGTCAAAAAACGGCGAAATGGTAAGAGCATGAGATGTATTCAAATTTAAAATGTAGGCGTTATACCAAAGACAACCATTTTACAACCCCCTCCCAAAAAATAAAAAGTAAAATAAAAAAATAAATTCTGTGCAACCTTCCTTACCGTAGGTGATCATACTTTCGGAAAACTGCATCGTACTCCACTGATCGCTGTTGTAGTTCTATATCAACATTCGTTGTGTACTCATTAATGATGAATTGTATGCGTCTAAAAGTACCAACAGAAATGAAGAGTTAAAACATTACGCTTTTCATTAAATGTGCTTTCGCACTGTCTAAGATTTATTCATTGCATCGGGAAGTATATAATTAAAAAATATTCTTTATCGTTTAGCTGTTTTCATCCTTACACTTCCGAATTAATGCCCTGCAAAGAGGTATACACCCAACAACTCTGCCCATGCTTTTCGTACTGTGCCCCGTTTTACTGGATCTCTTATTCTGACAAAATCAATATTATTCGTAAGTCGTCATTCCACATCTATTTGAAACCATATACTAGGTATTGAAATTAGTACCTGTATCTCACTTGTCTCAACACTTACAATTAAGTATCAGTAATTTCCATTGTAAACTATGTCCATTAAAAACTGAAGGTAGGGAGGGGATCTTCAAAGTTCACCTCTATTTACAATAAGGTAACAGCAATTCTGCGCTTTACGATATTCCACTGAAAAAGTTCAACACATTGTTACAGTTCCTCCGAACATTTACAACAAATATCTAATGGAAGATAACAATTCTAACTCCTTTATGCCGCAGACCCTTAATCAGAGGTCACTGCCAGGAAGTACACAAGTTGCTGGCACTATATGGAACAGAAAAGCCACCCTACAAGTCTACCTGATAAATTAAGGGTAATAAGAGGGTGGACAAAATATGCCTTTCAGTCTGGAACCGGTAGGACCACTTATCATATCATGCGCAGTCACCTGATCCAAAGTGATGCTTCAACTTTCTCCTAAAGTGGAGAAGTGAACTCACATCACTTATCTCTAAAAAGACTGGAACGAGCTTTCCATTGTCTCCAACAGCGAAAAGGCGTGGTCACGAATACTAGACCCTACAAGTTAAAATAGCACGGGAAGGTCTGCAGTGTTACGTAACATTGTTCATAAGCTTGTTTGATAAGAAGCGTTCGACGACTGACCTCGCTTTGAGCTGGAGGATGCTCGATACAGTATTTTTTAAAGATCATATACGTGGCACTCTATGTATGAAACTAACTCCTATTCTAATTTTGCAGTTTGAAACTTACTCTGTGCACGTGGTGAATCTCGTGGTCAATTTCATAAGTGCTGTAAGAACGAACTCCTTTGTGATTGGTGTTGAAAAAGAACTACTTAAAACGGATTCCAACAAATCAATTGCATCTGATTCTGTAACCTAGAATAACAAGTACCAGAGAATAAGTGATCAGAAGTAAATACGGGAGGAAGGGTGAATTTTCACATCAACTAGTTAAATTCCATATCATGATGACATGAAAACAGCTTATGCTTCTTCACCGACTATGTATTCTGCAGGAAACCTTATAAACAAATACAAAAATTTGCAAAAACACATTTTGACAAATCTGTATTAGAAATACAGCGAGGGCAACTCAACCCTTCAACACACGTGTTTCTCAACTCTTCAACTATTCTACATGTACATATTCAACAAGTGAGCATGATGCACTGCCTTCTACTAGTCGTGTCAGTCTAAGGTGAATTTATCACAGTTTCCGAAGGACCTAATACGTGAGGGGACGAGTAATGGCATTTCACTCTTCTCCTCATCATTAAACGGTATAAATGACAACTTCTCATTCAAGCGATGAGATAAGGAAGGGCAATAACTGAGGAAGAAAGGCGATCCTTTAAATACGGCGATAGGTGCAAAAACTCTTCTTTGTTTCTGTTTTGGTCTTTTAACAATATGCTTTTGCTTCAAGGCATCTGAGTTAATAAATGAAATTAACAAGTGTGTTTGCTTCTACCCACTCCACTACCTTTCAATAATACTAGAATTATGAAGTAAAGCCCAGATTACAATAAAATACGATTCATGCTTGTTCCAAGCTTGAAGAAGACTTAATATAAACAATCCAACTGGAGTCAAAAAACAGCTCGCTGGTTTTGGTCATTTTGTAGAATGTCGCGTGTTGTTACGCCAACACAGAGCAATTACGTTGTAAACACTTTCCAGTCACTACCGCCGATATTTCCTGTTACGTCAATTATTCAATAAGGATCTTGTGATTGTTATGGTTATTCTTTCTTCAACGATTTCTATATCTTCTTTCATATGTCCGATTCATTATTATCCTCTTGTATACAAAGCTATGTAAAATTGTAAGAGTTTGGGACTCTAAACAAATGACCCTCTACATCTGACTACGATACAAGAGGCAATGAAGGAGGCAAATTTATGTCCAGAATACTTACATTCAGTGGCTCATCTTCTTCCAAATCTGTCGACATAAGTAATTCCCCGTACTCACCAATACACCATGAAGCAACTTGAACCAGTGCTTGCTACAAAAAAGTAACAATACACTGTGATATTACTGACATTCATCGTCGGACGCACAAGGCCTATAAAATTCTTAAGATCTCGCAAAGTTTTGCAACCGACTGTTTTTCTTTCTGTGATTTCTCGGTAATGTAAAGGCCTTAACGCTGAATTCACAGGACCTTCACAACATTTCTATATTTTAAATCACTTTAATACAATGACAACGAATATCTGTTTAGCTTTCAAGCCATTTCCACATACCGCTAGTTGCATTTTTAAAATCTTCTTTATTTGCCCCATTTTGAGTAGCTATCGAATTATAAATGTAGCAAAGTAAAGCCTTATGTTTTCCGACTCACAGTACATCATACTTAACATATACAAAGAGATTACAGCGAAGGAGATCTCAAAGCAAATACAGATCTTATCCTGTCTATGTTTGTCTACTTTTCGGACAGTCCTATGCTACTGTCTCCATTTCCACGGATGACGTCATAGTTCGATCATGTGATTAATTTAAGTATAACACAAGTCCAAAGATAACATGAGCCACAATTCAGGTGCTTAACTAATTAAAATGGCTTTTATGAGGATTTTTGGAGGGTAAGGTTAAGAAATTGTGGTACTTGTAGCTATAAGTTCTAATTCTAAAAAAGCAAACACGAACTTTAATACTCTTGATGAAATAAATGCTTGATTCGTGAAATATAAGCCTAGAACAGACTTCATTTTCAGCTTTTCTCTCTTAAGGATCGCTTTCTTTCCAAATCTGAAAGGCGAGCAATCATTGCCTTCGGTATATCAATTATGATTTCTTAACATTATGATAAAATTTCTTTCCCTCAACGGAACAGTTACAAATTTAACCTTCGTATTTCGGTGATGATACCGAACATCTTCACGAGGAATAAACACTTTTGACAATTACCTGGCTGACGCTCTTCTGAAGCCCTCTAAAAAGCTGTTGCACAGTATATGTATGTAGTGTACCTGTGCTTGATATCAGATGTATCAAGCTGGCAACTGCATCGTCACGAACATACTGACTTGCCTATTGGAGAGCAACAAAGAATCAATTGATTAAAAAAGGCGATCGAGGCTTGCACAATTTTCTCTCTATTTCAAAGCCTGCGTGTACTTCATACCAATAAATAGATTGACCGCACTATGAACATCATTTGGATGGAGTCCAAATGCATGAATCTCCTGAAAGAGATATCTGGAATCAAGTTACGGATCACACCTTGGCCGTAGTGTAATTGCAATTCGTGTACGCAATGCCTCGATACTTTGCTTGGCTGGTTTCCCCTTTATTAAAGAAACAATAAAGTTACGTAGTATTAAAGGTGGTAAAATGATTTGTTCCATCAACGTCCCATTTGAGAGGGTTATGCAAGTCTCTAACTGCCGGACGCAAACATGCTTACAATTTACATAAGCTGCACTTGAGCTGTCTCGTATCAAACGCAATATCGCTTCGGCATGAAACAAGCGTCCCTATGCAAGTTAGAGACGCTGTGATTTACAAAGCTTGATTTATTCTTCCCTCCTTTAACTAGATGTGCAATACTTGTTCAGAACGAACTATGCAATCACTCTCTACAGAGGGTATTTCAAAGCTCTAAGAGAAGAAAACTAAGTTCTCAAAAATGAAGCCAAAATACAACTGGTTTCACAATCCTCCCTTGGAAATATAAACAGTTCACGCCGAAGGGAAGTCTATTCCTGTCAATACCTGGGTAACCATGCTAGAGCTTCTTTCCTCTTTAAAACACGTAAAGCGTTGAAATTCATCAGCGGCTGGCTAACGTCAATACAAATAATATTTCTCTAATTGGTACTAAACACAATTAACAGCAGTTGTTGGTAATAATATAACCGGCTGAGCAATGCCAGTTGCACGACAAATCGCAACTCACTTTCTTAAATATAAAGTCAGATAACAAAGTTAGAACTACTGAACTCCAGTCCTATCAAAGAGCAATCATGCAAATATATTTTCCGCGAAGAGACTAATGTCTCCTGCTTCTAAAACTCTGTGACCTCACGAATCAACCAGTGTGACCAATTTACACAAGCGGGGCTAGTAAAAATGTTACATGTTAATTATGTACGCAGCGTATGACATACAGGAAAAGGTACGTCTCTTACCGCCGTCAAGACTTTCAGCACGTTATCGATATGCCATCTTTTATTTGGTGCGTACCTGCAATAACATGAAGGAATTGTAAATAGGGGATGCAACAGCAGGAACGTGTTAATGCTAAGCTGTATAACATCTGACGAGTTAAACCACTACGTACACATAGTCGGATCTATTCTATCCCAAAGCTATTTCAACGCTCTTGGCGACAGGGCTAACTCTTCGAAAATCAGTCACGTGTTCCAGTATAGAGAAGGATAGAAATCTCGTGAAGGTATACGGAACATCCTTGACAGGGAATAATATATCCTTGCTCGGGAAAGGTAGGCCAAGTTACAAACTGACACAAACCTTCGATGATCTCTTCTTATAGTAAAGAAACCCCCGCAGACATCAAAGCGGCTAAAATCAAGGGTAACTACCAGTCAAATTGCAAAAAAAAAATCGGTCGAAGTTGATTGCAACTTACAAGATGCTTTTAGCTAAGCATACAAGAGAGCTTTTGGAAAGGACAAGTTTGCCAATAAACAGTCATGAAACCATTGCTACATTATGAGTAAAAGAACCATACGCCATCCAAAGATACTTTATTAATAAACAAAGTAACCTAAAAGTAAAACTGGTAAGTGCATTTACTTGAAATCGGTTAAGGAGTTAATTCACTCAAATATACAGTCTGAAACGCAATTAATATAACACGTGTGTGCCTACACGCATACACACAAAACACACTGTCATTATACTTTAACTTGAATGGAAAACGCAAGATCTCTGTGTCTAGTGATGGTAAGCAGAGGTTGAAAACCGGTCTTCCGATGCTTAGAAACGAATGTGAGACGAAATTAACGAACTTAACGCCCTAAACCAAGGCTGCCATTACCTAAAGAGCAAATTCAAAAATTAAGGGAAAAAATTGGTGGCAAAATTACGTCCCGACCTAACAGTTAGGGTGGCATATGGAGGAAATTTTGTACATTTTCGTAGGACAAAATGGTTCAAAGCATATGTTAAACCTCTGAACAACAAAAAAAAAGCACACAAACCATTGCGCGAATCACAAAAGGTGCTTTTCGTAACAACAAAGTTAAGGTGAAATTACATAAATACGGGATCGGATTGCATTGATGACAAGACTCAACGCTTCATTCAGCGAATAGCTCGACGAGCAATGTTCAAGCAAAATTCATTGGTTAAATATTTAACTGAGCACATATTACGCTTTTAAGCTTCGAATAAACCTTGAGGGACTTCCGTTGCCAATTTTTGCACTCACTACCTAATACCACCGTGAAACACACAGCATGAGTATTTCCCCATTTCTTACGACATTTATACCTTCGGTATCCGAAACTTTGATATGTCTTTCACTAAATGTAACTTTGGCATGAAACAAATATCCCTACGACATAAGGGCATTTGTGATTAACAAAGTAGAATAGATATTCCCTCCGACAACTAGATATGCAGTATTTGTTCAAAACGAACTATGCAATCACTCTCCTTGGAGGGTTCAAATGCTACTTGCATGTTGAGAATCTGTCTTCTTTTCCTCAAAAAAATAATTGTCATCGCGAGCTTACGTAGCTGAAGAAGCCGAGGGTTGCATGTTACAAACGAGCTTCTGTCGTATGTTCTTTAGCATCAAGCCTTAAGAGTGCTACACTAAGAGACCTGGGTTTGAGACTACTCTCTGTCTACTACTACTATCAACTACTCTCGTACTATATGAACTGTGCATAAGTTAAAAAAGCTTAGATCAATCTCCTTGACTGAATGTTACATTATAACATCGACAATACTTACTTTTCTGCCACTGTGATAATATTGGATGTTACATAACTCTTCAATTCTATGTCGCAGCGATCGAGGAAGTTCAGCAATTCCTTCACCATACTTCTAACATTGGTTGCATTTACTAAAGCAAAACATAGTTCCACTGCTCGCCTGCGTTGAATCAAAATGTAAGAGACAAGATCAATTAAGAATACGATTTATAAAACAAACTTTCGATATTGTTTCTTGTCAAGAACGTAAAAGGTCTTCCTATCTTATACAAAAAGTTCAAAGACTTAGGGTGTCCCGTACTCACGTTCACCAATTCAACGCTCAACCTCACTTCACTTACAATATTGAAAAAAACCCAGATCTAAATCTAACGACGAGTCAACAAAATAAGTTATTCAAGGTAAACGAAGTATACATCGGGTTATGATACGTAGTTTCCAAGTCTATACAGACACATGGCGCGTCGACGGATCAGTTGAGTATTGCTTTGGCATGAAACAAATAATCCTATGACAGAGGACATTTGTGATTTACAAAGCTGGATTTATTCTTCCCTCCTTAAACTAGATGTGCAATACTTGCTCAGAACGAACTATGCAATCACTCTCTTTGGAGGGTACGAGAACAAACTTTTCATTGAAGTCTCTGAACTCCGTAAGTTTAACAGAAGTATCAAATAGTGTTTCTTAATCAAGATGCACTTCGTTACGTTGGAAAAACAATACGTTTATGAAAATGCTAAATTCAAACCTTCGAAGTGATATGTCCGGATCTTTCAGACACTCGAGTACTGTCCCTCTGTGACGCTGGACTGCATTATTGTCCAAATGAACTGTTTTCAACAACGTATTAAGTGCAACGTATCTGCAAAATGTAAAACCAAAATGAGATTGCGTTTAATGTTGTTGTGACATCATGTGTCACAATCATGGCCCCGGCTACACGATACTGGATAGTTTTCGGTACCTTATAGGTCATTTAATTGCACGACAGTTGATAGCTCTTAATAACAGGCTGGCCTTTCAGCTATACGATAGTCGATAGCTTTCGATAGCAAATAAGGCCTTTCACTCACACGATACCAGACAGCTTTTGATGGCACATTGGTCTTTCACTTACCCGATACTGGATAGCTTTTACCACCAGGTAGGCCTTTCTGTTACACGATACTGAATAGTACTTGGTACCCAGTAAATCGTTTACTAGCACGATAGTGGATAGCTTTTAATACCAGGCAGGCCTTTCTGTTACACGATACTGAATAGTAATTGGTGCCCAGTAGATCGTTTACTTACACGATAGGGGATAGCATTCGATAGCAAATATGGCCTATCACTCACACGACACCAGACAGCTTTTGATAGCAAATTGGCCTTTTACTGACCTGATACTAAACAGCAATTTGATATCAGACAGTCCTCTCAGTGGCACGATACTGAGTAGCTTTTGATACGGGTTACCAAGCCGGTACCAAATCTACTCAACATAGTGCGTTTATTCGGTACTGGATCGAGTCAAATTTAGTACTGATTGATAGTGTTAAGATACAGCCAGTTAAGCACACCAGGTAATCCGGGATTTTAACCTCCTTTAATCAGAGCGTACATAGGCTTAAAATGTCTTGGTATTATGCCTCCGATTAGCATTTTTCTGCTAAAACTCAAGAAGTGATTAACTACAGAGATTGCCGGGAATCGGTGATGGTAAAATAGCTGACGTGCTCAGGTACATCATTATCATCTCATGGTACTGAGGATTGAAACAAAAACCGATGACTTGATAATCAGATTTCGACGGCATCGTAAACTCTGACAGCGAGCAGAGCAGCAAGTGTACCGGACAGTCTTACCTAGTGGAGTTCCACTATACCAAAAGTGTGTCGGTTGCGTTTTTACAACATTTAACCAGCAACTTTGACGTCGTTTATGTCCAGGTAACTTTGGGTAACGTGTAACTGAAACGGTTATCTGGTATCAAAATCTATCAGGTGCCGTATAACAATATCACATTTAAGAATAGTTGTTTGTCAAAAAGCCAACAGAATATTGTGACGGAAAATTAAACCTCGTTGAACAATGCGCATACACTACTCTTAGCTACAATAACAAGAACATTAATTTTGACAACGAAACAAATGCCACTAAGTTTAAATAACATAAAACGTCTCACATCAAAGGAAACGAACCTGGGAAAAGATTCAATAAGGCAATTCCTAACGAAATGTCAAAGTAAAAAACATTTCACCGCTAACCTGCAACAGTTAACTACACGCTTTGTTTCATGGGCAGCATTTCTTAATCTGTATAATTAAGGGCACGCATAAGTAGGTTTTATCCTTTCCTGGTATCCAACTAAGTACCACAAAATAATTAAGAACTGTGTTCAAATTACTACCGTTAAATGCTTGTTTCCCTGGCATGAACCAACCAAACCACATATGAAGGAAAGGTTGCGATTAACAGGGCAAGTTGATATTTCCTCTGAAAACTAGATCCACTATCGTAGTTCAAAAACGAACTAAGCAATCACTCTCTAGAGGAGCACTTACTTCAAATCTCAAGAAAAAGAAAAAATGAAAATGGAAGGAGAAGGAAAACGATGAGGAAGAGAATAGAACCAGGAAAAAGTCGAAGGAAACGACACGACAAAAAACAAGCTATATTACCATATAAGCAACAAAGGTAAGCGTGGCATATACATAACTGGTCCTACTTACCGTATGTTCTTGTCATTATTTAATAAGAATCTACCAAGAATATTTATCGCCAAAACCTAAAATAAAAAGATGGGTAGACCGCAATGAATCTATCTAGCAAATTTCTGAAGCTGCAAACGTAGTAATACCTTTTCGTCAAAGCTGACCAGAAAAGACAGTAGCTTATCCATCGAAAAAATGTTCGTGCGGGAGGTGACAGCATAAAGATAGAGTATATGAATTTTCATAGAAAATCTGAAAAGCAAAACCTAAGAGAGCAGTCTCTATTACTGGGAGACTGCGCGCCTCCCAGTCATGGCAATCCCACCGCTGTAAATCTGATGATGATGATTCGCTGAGTATGCTTTCCTATAAATAATAAAATGTAATTTTTCTCAATACAAAATTCTACCTGAGAGTCGTTCAATTTAAAGAGCTGGAAGTGAGTCCTTGACAAAGCCTTTGCCTAATCAGCTTTGTAAGACGTTTATTCATTCTTTTGAGACAAAGAAGTGCCCCACCCTACCTTTCCGTAATGCCCCGCCTTTCTGATATTTGTAATACGATTGTATTTTATCGAATCATAAACGCTCACTCACGTACTCACCTCAAAAACATCCTTTAATAATAGAGCTAAACAGTTTAAGGTTATTTCTGACTTACCCTTAATCCACTTTCTGATTTGATATCCATAATTGTTAAAACTGTTTCATACAAAATAGAGTTACCCACATTTTTTGTTGTTTCTGTATTTGTGGCAACCTGTAAGAGATAAATAATAGTGCCAATACATTAGTATGCATTTATTCCTGGAAACGAATACAAGCAATTTACACCTCGAGTAAAGCATGTAGATTGTCAAAGTTTATCTTGGTAAAACCCTCCTTAGCAAACCAACCTACCTTGGGTAGCATACTACCAATTTCTTACAACTATTACTATGGTTGCCCAGATTTAGTCGGAGCCTCCGGATGCTGATAGGTAGAAAACCAACTGGCTTTTATATTTACCTCATGGACCTAACAATAATGATTATATCACGTTATCACAATATCGGCACGCTGACGAGGGAAAAACTCTATCTGAAATAGTTCGTGGCATCAATCTTGCAAATCCCCAAAGCATCTCTCTTTACACAGTTTTACGAAATAAAATCTGGTACTCACTTGTGCCAATATGTCATTCATCGTTTCACTAGCATCCGAATCAGTCCTTCCAAGCACTCTCAGGAGCCTCAAAATCCGCACCTAAATCAAAAATATGAATTTGTATCATAAAACAAATGGAGCCAAACAGGGAGGGTATCTGGGGAAATAGCACCATTATCCAAAAGGACACTTCAAAATTCTGTTGGTGTATCACTACCACTAAACATATGCAAGTAAAGAAAATTAGAAGAAAACTGCAGCGCATTAGACTGAAATTGAAATTGAGCTATCTGCATCGAGGGAATGAACCGGGTACTTTCCGATTAGTTTGTAATTCAAACAAGAGACCAAGGAAGGAAAAATAAAGCTAAACAAATGACAACCAAGAGAATGGCATACATTCCATGTAGTTAAGGTAAAGCATGACCAGCGTGGAGTTGCCAGAACACCTAGTGGCAAACAGGGGATGAAACATTTAACGGGAAAAAGAAGTCAACTCATGATGCATTCGGAGCAAAAAAATTCCCCCAAAATGAATACTCTAACATTGGAACACAATTGTCTATCATTTACGTGTTTTATAAAGTTTGCGTATCTGGTACTTCATTTCCGGCTTTTATCATTGTAGCATAACCTTACATATTGCAGCGTGGCATTTATTATGGCAGTATGTTGCTGAGTTTCAATGTACACTTAGATTGATTGAATACTGTTTCCAGTGGTACTATCTCGCATCATAATTGATAAGGTAAAGTGATACGATAAACCTCTGGCTATGCAAATAATGATTAGCTTCAAAGTCACAAGGAGGGCAACCAATAAGAGATGATTACCAAATCATTGTGCTCATATTAAATGAACAAGTGTAAGGGGCAATTCAAAGAATACTACAAAAATAATATATGAAGTAGCATACCTGTAAGAACGGGTCGCTGATACCAGATACGTCATGTTCAGGTGAATATCCAGCTTGAATCATCGCTTTCAATGTACGAACAAGATTCGGAACAAACTGCAATAAAATAAATGAAAAAGGATGGAAAGGAAATGACTTTACAATCTTATAGTTCCCTTAAATTCTCCTACTTCTAGATGGGAAAAAAATGTTGAACAAACCCATCAACGGAAAAAAAATTATAGCATCTAAAAATGACCATTTGCCTCTGCTTAATTATCGATAGTAATATCCTACATTTGTCAAAAAGTTGGGTTGACGAGTACCTTGATGTCAATAAAAAGGCTCTTAAGTGGCTACACTTACCACTAGGGGTACGCAAGTCTACACCTCGTTTGCATACAACGAATATCAGGGTACCTTAAGATACTCCTTTAAGCAGTCAATATAAAAGCGCATTCAGTTTCAAACCGTAACTTCTAGACAGCACAAGAGTTATCTCTTCCTCAACCACTTAATACCTGACGGTTAGTCTTGTCATTTCACTTGAGTTTCTATGCAGAGGTCGTTCTCAGTTGGATTCTACCACAATGCATCTCATATTAGTTTGTAGATCGTAGTTTTTGGGAAGCATCCTTCAACACTACCTCTATTCTTTGGAATCATTCTACATTCTTTTGAGTCTTTAGAACCTAGCCAGGCACTATCTTAATACCAAGACAGAGGTAAATGGGGCATCAATTTCTCACATATGTTGCACACTTCACAAAACAGTTTGAAAATCTCCAATATATTTTACATCAACTTGCGTCTACGCTACTCCAAAAGTTGAGGGAAATGTGTACAGGGGAAACAAACTTGCAGCGAAATAAACGCACAAGAGAAACTATACTAGTCAATGTTGCAAATTCTCCTCTATTGTGAAAGGCACAGTAAAAGATGTAATGATAAATCGTTTATGTTCTATACTCATCAAATGTACGGGTAGGTTAATAGGGATCACAAATGTTTGCAACGATTTCCGATTCCGTCTCTGCTACCAGAGGGTCAGGTTACATAAAGTGCTTGACGACTCCGCAGTTTAATTCTACAAGGAGTATAAATTCGTCTTCAACACTTCAAAAATTCATACATCGAATTGTGGAAGATGCTGGGAAGTCACAAAAATACTTATGTAGCAAGCAACGCCTGGGTTTCAACCGTAACAAAGCACACTATCTTTAATTCCATTTCTTGTGAACTGTAACCTTATACTCAATGTTGGCTGATCGTGTGGAACACGATAATGTTAAGGCACAACAACAGGAGTAAGGGATCATTTCAAATAAGGCGGACACAAGCGCTTTATGTAAGAAATTTTAGATCAGAAATACTCGTGCAAATCTGAATTTGGGTATTTCAAGTTAGCTTTTTCTTTAACAAAATTACTGAATACCGGTATTACGGACACAGAGCACTCATATGTCACCAAATATGAGCGCGCGTTCTGACCGAAGTTCGATTTTCCTTAAACGTAGGACGAAACAATGCTCCCTGTACCTTCCTGTTTCGAAAACCTATCGTCACAACTGCCTTGAGTATGAAGGTCAAGTTCAGACAGCAAGACTACAAGAATGAGTGTTCTTGGTCGTTTTATACTTCGGGGATAAGGGGCAAGGAGTCGATTCATGCGTAAGTCCACAAAAAGTCAAATCTAAGAGTGGTTATTTATCAAATTGGGCGATGGGTCCTTCGCACAGGCTCTTGAACTCGGACTCTTACTCAACCTACAACGTTTTGGTACGGAATAAACATGATAGACACTGGTAAACAAGTTTGCCACAAAACAAACTAAGCAGATCATTACATAATCCTTGTTTCTTATTGAATTCGAAATTGAATCTCTCCCATCGAAACCCTTCTTTAATAATCATCACGTGATAGTTAGGGTTGGTATAGATATTTTAGGGGGCCGGAAGCTGAAGTGCACAAACAACCGAAATTTAATGCAACAATTAGAATTTTAGAAGAGCTATGTAAATTAACCAAATTTTAAGTAATATGGCAATAACATTCACATATGTTTTCTTGCGTGGCTAAGATATCGCCTCACAGTGCGCCAATGTAGCAATGCCAATATAGCACTGGCAGATACCCATGCTAATGCCTATGTGGCATAAACCCTCAGAACGGGAGAGTAAATAACGAAGACCGATTAGCTACTTGCTGCCACAATATGACAAAGGTAACTTGTCAGCATTTTTGTTTCACGTATTGTGCAACATGAATAAACAGTCAATTGCATAATGCTGATCGAAAGTTTTGCAACTGGCCTCTTGGTGGAGAAAAGCACCATAGGCCCACCTCAAATCAGGCAATGGTGCCGACCTTATGTGTTAAACTCTGCTTCCTAGCGGAATATCGATATTTGCGATGACAAGTGCCTACCTGAGAGGTATTGACATGGGGTGGGGTGGCCCCTTTCAAGTAAGAATAACCACTGATTAATGCTACCTCGTTACATCCTTGACTGAGTCCGCAAGAATAGTTTGATGAAAACCAGTGTCTCTTGGGTCCGAGATAACTTACTACCTCATGGTAAGCCCAAATGGCAAGCCCTAATGGCATGTTGGTCATTTACCGAGGGTTTGTTAAAGAATCAAATTCAAACCTTATCTGCCGTTACAATTTAATTTGTTGTTACGTATATTTCTCAAGACCCCATATTTTACCATCGTAAAAGAACCACTTGCAAGCTATGCTTTTGTCAGTGTAATTGGAAATATAGAGAAAATAATGAAAAATCCAAAGGCGTTCGCACTTTGGTCTTTCAAAACTTTTAAACTTTTTTGTTCATGGCCCTTAATCAACGATCTATTTATATCTAATGTCCAGTCATTTCAGTTCAAATTGCCGTTGAAATGGTCGTAGTACAACGGCTGAGTTTGGGCATGAAAGGAAGGTGAGATCTTGTTGTTATTAACCCGACATTTAGTCAAATATCGAGAGGAACAAATACCTGCCACACTAAAGCATGATTTGTTTGAAATGGGTTTACGACAATTCACAACAAAATTAAAGATTTGAAACGGGTCTCTTCGACTTCAAAACAAAAATTTGTAACGCAAACACTCAATAACAGCTTTAAAAGAACTCTATTTTCTCTTCAGAGGCATTAATTGTCTATTCCATTGCTATAACCTGCACAACTCTAGTGGGTAACGATCTGCCAAAACCACACTTCGGCTCACGAAATCTAAAGTAAGTATTAAAAAATAGATCGCTTGACAAAAAAAAGGAAAAGTACGAGTGATATTTACCCTTCTGAAATGAGAAATGACATCCGGACTCAGCACACACATTTCAGTAATCAGGACAATAGCTGTCAACTGCACGCCTACAATAGTAATCAACAATTGTAATCAAGAGATAGTCACGAAGGGCCACTACGTGTATTATCGAACTAGCGGGAAGAAGAGTGATACTGCATAAAATTTCCCTGTTTCTTCCTGTCTATTCTTATGTGCCCTTCAAAACGTAACCAGAAGAAGCTTGCTAATTCTTTTCTTCTGTTGGCAGAAGCTCAGCAACTATTATTGGGTAGTCTCTTATCTGAATTAAGTTTGCAAAGCGATTTCTCTCACATGGACGTTCCGAAACTAGGGCACTTAATAATACTTTCGGTATTCCATTGAAGAGAAACAGTCAAAAGTCTTTTTAGTTACATAACGAAAGATCTGAAACAAATGAAATTCAAATGAAAAAATAAACACTATAAGATGAGACTTGGAGAGTAGATGGGATGTAAGTTCTATCTAACAACAGGTTTAAACATTATAATATGAACAAGGAAACTTGCAAGGAAGGTTATCAAAACAAGAATGCGCTTTGCAAGATCGAGATTTCTACTTAAAATTAGTTGGAAGAGATCTACTTGAGCCCTGCATGAGTAAGCCCTGCATGAGTATGTCTTGAATAGAGCAAAATTGTATTAAATACATTCACCTCATATGGTGAACTGCTGTATCAATGAATGAAACACTCAAATTAATAGTTCCAAATGATTTGTAGTGGTTATTCCTGAGGGCTATTTGGCCATCTAAATTACCAGTACTACTGATTGTATGTTGGAAAAATATGATAAACAGAAAAACTGCATCATAGAACAGACTTTCAATCTTTCCTATTCAATATCCCTAAAATCATTCACTTTCTAATCAAGAGACTAATAGTTTAATTTTTGTTCTTTCTCTATTTTAAATTAACTTATGTGCAGGGGCATTTTAAATAATCAGTACTCTAAGTAACAATTTTGGTAATACCAGCTACACAAAAGCAGGTTGAAACACAAATGTCATGGCATGCATGGGAACGGGGGACACAGCAGGAAATGCCCCCGCCACTTACAAATGCCTTTATAAAAAAACCCTTTGTAACACAGCACCCTAGTCTCTAAACATAACTAAAAATTAGGTTGTCTGTCCCTTAAAGAATAGGCTCCGTACGCCCTTGCGATTGGGTTAACATACACCTTTTTATTATTCACGTATTTCTAACTGTAAATATTTTCCCAGTCGGGTTTTCGAAACATTACATTTTGCTTCCGAAGAGGCTTTTTCACTGATGTCATCGAAGGTGTGAAATCCCTTCCCGCGACCATGTTGGAGGCATTCGATGCAAACAATACGTGTTACTCTCTAATCCACCATAGTCCTTACAAAATTCCGCATATCTCATGGCAATAATGGTTAGAAAAGGGACTATTTTGTTTCGGAGTGTCTACTTAAAAGTCTGTGGATGTAGGCAATAAAATAGACACACATTAATCTACCAATCTATAGTTGCCAAATTAGTCACAGGCATAAGTTGGTATCAAAAAAACAACAAACTACTGAATCTAAAAAAATGCTGACATCTCACATAACATTCACAAAGTGAATAAATGAAGTCTGACAATAATTGCTCTTCTGTGTTGAAAAAAAACCATCTTAAAACGGACTGGTAATGAACACACAATGTCGGAGATTGAAAGGAACAGAGGGTAGGAACTGCTGGTTGCTTTATGTGTCCGATTCAGCTTTTTGATTAGCAGGATTTCTTTAAGGAGAAGCAGGTAACCAGATCAGTCAACTCATAAGAACAGCCTTTCCTGCCATTCACGTAAAACTCATATTTCGTTCTATGCGGTGACTATCCCAGAAGGAATAGCTAAAAAATTGGACACTTCTCACTGAGTTTCAAGATCTCAATTTTAACTACGTTTGTTGCCCCAATAATAAAAGATGAAAAGGAAGTGCTCTGTAATAGCCAATACTTACTAGAGGAAAAAATAATTACAAAATAACTTAAGCTGTACAAGACTTAAGGTTCTTTAAAATTATACACATAGGACATATTGTTGTTACTTGCATAAATCATACATTTCCAGTTCTTACCATGATTGTTGTCACTCATTAGTGACCTTGTCAGTGGCACATACATTTCCATCAGCTCAGGAACCTTCCTTATAATCCTAACAGCACATAAGCATGCCTGAAAATAAAAAAATGGTATCTAATGAAACACACAATGGTAAAACAACATTCGAAGAAGAAGACTCCAGTTCCTTCATGCAAAATTCAAATTATACCTTCTACAATATAAAAGTCCCTTTTTATTATGAAATGCATCAAAATAAATAACTTGTGTCTTGAAATTATATTTGTTTATAGTTTGACCTATACAAGAACTTGCACAAAATCAAGTGTATACATAAATATAATGACAGTAAATAATCACCTTCTTCTTAATGTAAGAGTTTCCTCCTTTCATCAGTTTCTCAACTTCACCAGCTAAGTCTCTGCTCATTTCTGAGGAACAAATACTTCCAAGGGTACATAGGGCCAGCCCTTGAATATACTGAGATGAATGTGTCAAATCACTAAAAAGAGGATGTTGATATAAAATGCTTAAATATTATTCACATCAAGATACACAAACAATAACATTCACATCAAGACACAACATCTCACAGTATTTAGTGTTATTGTACAAAATGGCATGTATCTAACACTAGTGGATGAAAAGAAAACATGGATAATTCACTTCAGAGTCAACATTTGCACTATATCATCATCATCAATGGGTTTTTCTGTAATAAATAGAAGGTTCAATATGATGCTGGGAAAATTGCAGATGACCAAGGCAATGTGAATTAGTGTTTATTCCTGTATATAAAAATTTCCTAAGGCTGTAACAAATAAAGTATCTATGTGTTAAACAGCTACAAAATCAGTCTGCCATCAAGGTATCACTTGATCTGCGGTTTCTGTTATTAGGCATACCAACAATATATAAGGATGATAAAACAGCTCTTTTGCATGAAATTTTACAGTACAGACGCAATGACATTAAGATATTGTATCAATAAGAGCATTCATCTCTGTGAAGATACTGCTCCTATGAACAAATCAGAAAGTCAATATATATATATTTGATTGTATATGTGTATATATGATATATGATGGACTCTCCCGTCGATTTTGACGTACGAGTGTCTAACAGCAGTTAGTTTTCAGTTCAGATGTTTATGCCGAAGATGG
>JAAAKL020000554.1:0-40121 GCA_010016065.2 Carybdea cf. marsupialis auct. non (Linnaeus, 1758)
GTAGTAGTAGTAGTAGAAGTAGTAATAGTAGTAGTAGTAGTAGTAGTAGTAGTAGTAGTAGTAGTAGTAGTAGTAGTAGTGGTAGTAAAAGTAGTAGTAGTAGTAGTAGTAGTAGCAGTAGTTTTAGCGATTATGGCGATAGTGTTTCTTGTACTGATAAATGCATCACTTAACGTAGAGGCATCAGTAAGGTGCCAATGCCAACTAGCTATTACGCAGCACTTAATGAGGTTAGAGAGATGACTCCTAATGATATTATTTTGAATTTCGAAGTCTAAAATTTTAATGGGATCACGAGCTCTGCAAAAAAATTTGAAAAAGACCGGATTGTCGAGACAATAGTGTTTCTTGCTGAGTCGTTACAGTGTCTCAATGCTAAGATCAAACCTAACTTAATTTTACCATGACATGCTGTATATAATATAAATCAATAGCAAAATAAGATTGTAGAACTAACAACGTTTTTATAGATTTTGCTACTAAATTTATATTGACCAAGAGACACGAATGGTAAGTAAAACCAAGATGATTGCACATCATCCTGAGCGTGAAACGCACACTAGAAGAAGGATCCGATTAATTTGCGTTTTCTTTTAGCTTAGGGGTAAGCTATCGGAAACCAATCTCACTATCTGAAGTTTTGTATACATGTCGGTGTGATATTCTTTATGCGTTGCAGTTTAGATCTTTGAATGCAGTACAATATTTGAATTCAATAAAATGGGGACAAAGACTTCAGTACCAAAGTTAGTTATTTATCCTTTCCTAGGAAATGCCTTCGACCATAGATAGTATGTCAAACTCTTAATTTTCTGTCCGCAAGGATAGACGGTGCGACAAGTTTCACGATTTTGCGGTGATTGACAACATTCCATAATACTTTCAATGCATGAAAATTGCGCTAGATTATCATTGCTTATTTTGATAATAATTTTCGTCAGACAGTGGTCACAGCAATCGTCTGAAGTGAAGGTAGAAGTATTTCTTGTAGAATTTTGGGTATAAGAGGATTAAAACTCTTTGTTAAAAATAACACTTGAATAAGTGACACGTTTTCGGTCAGTCACGTTATTGGAAAACGGGTAAGTTGTTAAAAAATTCTTTTGAGACAAAGCACAGGCTTCTTTGCTATAATAAATGTAACGTCTAGTTTGTCGAGATGAAATGAGGAATGATAGACGGCCACTTAGAAAAAAACCCATTTCTTAAGACGATTTTCAAGTTCATTTAAGAAGTACTACTTATATATTCTTTTACGACTTTCAATATGATATGAACTCAAGGCTCAATTGCAATCTCGTTGCAATAACGTTAGTACAGCCGTATTGCTTGGACTCTTTTTTTTGTTTCTGCTTACCATTACTTTTATTGCTTTTCCTTACTTAATCAAGACCCAACTATGTGCAGCAAAGAAATTTGAAGAGAGAAATATTAAAGGTTTTGTGAGATTGGCGAGCAGAGGAGTGTGCCGAAAATAACGATGCACACCCTTAAAGGCGATTGCAAAGCGAAATGTCACATACTTGTCGTTATCAGTGACTTTGGTTTCTATTGAGAAACTCCTTTTATATCTTAATATCATAAGATATACAATAAAATCAATTTTAAAGATTATATAACAGATAAAGATTATTAATTTGAAAAGATAACAAAGAAAACAGAAAAGTATTTAACCAACGGAATTGAACCTGTGAGTTACGCATTCACGGCGAGCGATCTATCAACGGGGCTAGGCGAGCCCCACCGTTAATATATTCCATTTCTCTACAACACGTTTTTGTAAAAGGATACATTCCCTACAGAAAAGTTGGAAAAGGACTTATTCTAATGTAAGGGATATGACGTTTGTATGTCTTAAGGAAAGTGAAATTGTATAGAGAATTATGCCTAAAACACATCTCTTATTGTAAAATTGGCAAAACTAAGCAGAGAAATATGTTCTGACACTATTAAATACCTACCTCTACATCTTTGTCAACATTATCTTCTAAGAGCATGAGTATATCAGTAGCAACGTTTATACCATACGGTGTTAATTTATTAGCAGTAGGCTGTGTGATGGAAACCAACTCCATGGAGACGTTCTTTGCATCGGCGTTGCTTATATTCCCCTAGAGTAAAAGCAAAACAGAGTGTACGTCTGGCTTAGTCAATATCATCCCCTAATACACAAAATGCGTTATCTTACTGAGAAGGTTGGGGATCCTCTGAAGCTACATACCAGTGTCTTCAGCCAAGTTCTGATTTATAAGTGAGTATAGGGTGAAATGATGAGCCCATTCATTTGTTGGAACATTTTCAGGGTATAGGACACAATGGGAATGGGACATTGGGAATTTCGCCTTATTGATGAAGGAACTTGGAACTGGAAAGTGATCTTCGTGAAAAAGAAAGGTTTCGTCAACAAAAACGTAAAACGTTTAAACCAAATAGCCTTTGCGAAAGGGAAGCGGTACTTGAACAGTGGTCTGATAACTGGTGTTCACTATTGCGCGTTTCATCGCGTGGCTAATAGACCTGTTATTAAGGTCACTTCGTACCTCAGCTTTGTAACGAGGCTGCGATGGGTAATGGTTACTGATTTGTTGGCCCACTGTTTGACCACGTGTTTGGCACCTAACTTTGTTTTAAGACTTGTGAAAGCTTTTCTTTTGCTTGACGTAGGACAGGTTTAATACGAGCGGTCCTCTTCGTGGCATTTGAGATTAGAACATGGAATTTTTATTTATAATTGGAATTTTTATGTGTAAACAAGAACGTGATATTTAAAAAACTCTCTTCGCCATTGTAAAAGTGAACCCAGAAGATAAAAACAAACTATCCAAAAGCTAGGCTATGAGAAACCTAGTTGTTTTTATTGTTGCATATATATATATATTATATATCTATATATTTTATATAATTATTACATCTATCTACATAATCACCCTCATTTTGTAACGTAATCCATTTCCAAATTTTGGTAAAAATTTTACAAAACAAGGAAGAAATAGGTGGTAGAAAAACTATTGACATAAGCTTAGCTCATTAAGCTTTTCCTTGGACTTAATGAAGGTCTAGAGGCTTTTTTACTGTTTTTACCCTGTTCAAGGCAAAAGCCTATACTAGGAACGGGGCTACTTTCCCCCTTCAGATGGCAATCTATGCTTGCTGTCCCCTCTCTCGAAACATAGCTTTCCCACTTCACGAGAGCAGATGACAGAGCACAGTACCTCCGGGATCGTGGCCGCCAAAGTCAGGGTCGGTGTGAACTTACGATCCTTGGATTGGAGTCTGACAATACTACACCAATATGCTACTACTGTGTATATGCTGATAGGTTATAGAAGGTCGAAAGATTACCTGAGCCAGTTTCTGCTGTAAGTTGTCCAGTTCTTTATCTACTACATTTACCGCACTGATAGGTGTTGGCGTGGGAGTTGCCTTGATAATTACAGAGGTAGATTTTGACGAGACTATGGTTCTGAGAGGTGAGGTGCTTGGTATATTGGCTTGAACAGGTGTACTTATTGTTGGAGGTGACAGTTTTGGTGATGTTCCTGCCGTGGAGGTTGCTGTGGAAGACGCTGCTGTAGTCGATGGACTTGCAGAAGGTGTTACTGTTTGTGAAGTTGCTTTTGGAGAAGTTATTGCGGCATACGTCACTGAGGAAGAAGTTGCTGTAGATGATGTTACTGCAGAATAAGTCATTACAGAAGATGATGGTGTTTCAAAAATCACTGTAGAAGAAGTTGATTTTGTAGCTGATTGCTCCATAGAAGTCGATGTTTTAATCGGTGGAAGTTTACAAGGCTTCCAATCGTAGCTACCCCATACAGCAACATTGTACTTGTTTTTTGAACAAACTCTTGTTACAGGTACCTCCTTATTAAACGGGCAGTTGAGGCTCGCTGTGTCACTTGTAGCTGGCCAGTTCAAGATTAACCCTTTGACTGGCTCTGTAGTCTCTGCTGGGCAAATATCTACAAAATAATAACAACATATCCTTAAATTCGAACTTGTCTTGATTGCCTGTTTACACTACATGCAGAAGCTAGTTGTTTTGTAAACAAAGGAGACAGTGGTACTGACTCACGGCATTCAAAATCTTATTCTAGTCACTTGACGTTGAGCGTTTAGGCCAAAAGTCTGATCAGTGACAAATTTCGAGTAAAATGTCTACTGAATGGCGTTGACAGTACCTGCTCCTGTCACATATACTCTCAAATCTGTGTCATGTCTGAGGCTTGGCGTCGCCCTTAAGTCCCTTGGTTGGAAAACAAGCCCTTTAAGTGGCTTACTTGCTAACAAGTTGAACATTTTGGCAGCTAAAGATACTATGTTTAGGTTTTGTTGAGCTTGACTTCAGGTTACAAAATTGGACTAATTCTTGTTGCCTTCAGTTTTCTTTATCGTTACATCTGGAACCATTGGCGCAACCAGTGGTCCGATAACATTAACAATTGATCATGTAGCGATCATCTGAGAAAGGTTTCCGTAACAACCTGTGTGTGTATGACTTCCTTATGCTGCGTTGAAAACACCATTACAATAATGAAAGTTTAATTTGGTAGATCTATCTCCTCTATGTTTCAAACAACAGCGGCTAGGGCATATATATGCATACTTATAGTTCTCCGATACCCTTTAAGTTCATAATGCGAGGTCTGTTTTCAATATGATGCTGGCAATTTCAATTCAGACAGCGTTAACCATGTATTAAAAAATGCATGAAATGCCAAAGTTTGTTGCTTTTTATTCAGATGATTTTAATCAATGAAGAGAGTAATTAAAGTTTTTTCCTACGACGAGACATTCCTCATTTATCACATACTGGAATGTTTGATCTGAAAAGCAGAATGTGTGACGTAATGTAATTATCATAGAGACTGCGAGTGTGTTAACGACTCCGTTTCAAATGAGTTTGTGGGGTTGAGCATCGCAAGCACGCACTTCCAGTCCTAGAATCATCTTAGTGTCTTAATCTTGTTCTGCACCAGGGCAGGAGCTCGTGGAGCCCAATTTAGTATACTTTGCCAACGAATTCCTGCCTGTGGGTGGTAGAGAATAGAAACGTTCTAGTTTTTTGTTTTATTTGTCATTAAACAGATAAAAATTGGAACTTTAAATGTATACTTGAGAGTCAAATTCCTCATGAAAGTAGATTTCTTAAATTTAGAACCAAATAATGATTCAAGCCCTTTCTTAATAAATTACTTTATACCACGTGAATTTCAAACTTTTACTGCAATATAAAGGTAAATTTTAAGGAAAAATTTACACAGAAATGACAAAAAATTTAGCTAAAATCACCTGTTGCCCAGTGATGACCTACAACCTTGGTAGACAAGAAAGCGCACATCTAATAAACAATCGTTCTGATATCCAGTTTTTTTCATCAGTTTATTACTCAAAGATAGTAAGCAGAATAAGCCAAAGTGCAGTACCATGGAAACTACTTTTGTGTTGTGTTTTAGGGGATGCTTCAACCCACAGAAGCGTTGACTGATAACCTTGGTTGAACCCAGGCCTACATGCAATGAATTCAATCGAAACGTAACTCCTAACTTCAGCATTAAAGAAAAGTACCATCAGTATACCAAAATTGAGTATGGTGGGGTGTTTTATTACAATATTATATAGGTAAAGGGTTCCCTAGTCCCCCCTCCCTCGTGACAATCAATCGTGTCAAAATCTCAATAGCGTTATGTATAGCATAATTACGGTATTGATTGTGCCGACAACAAGATGTCTACACCATTATCAATCAAACATAGATTCTGTTATATACAAATAATCCTTTCCATGATCTCATATGGCTGTAGACATGTGATTATTACACGGCTCTATATAAAAAGACGTACCTTTATGAGAAACAACTGCATCGCCTTTCTTGGTTGTAAGCTTTGGAAAATCAGACTTTGAAGCCTTGGTCGAAAGAAGAGATTGTAGTTCTACGTATGCTTGTATCAAAGTTTCCGATTTACTCATCTCAGTGAATAGAATACCAATTGCTACAACACTTCCATTCCTGAACAAAGAAGGATTCGATAAAGAAAGAAAATGAAGCTCCGAAATCATCCTTTAAAGCAACTTTCCGCGGTATAGACGTAGAAAGTAGTGCAAATTTTAGGGTTTGGGGTTACCGATAAAATGAGGAAATGAGGTTTATTTACAACATGAATTGCCTCGCCAACTTAAGGAAACAAAAAACGTTATGTCAGTAAAACATACTGAAAATGTAGAATAAAAAAGCACTATTTCCGACAATCCTCATTACTTACTTCCGGTAAAATTTCGAACTTTTTTTTAGAGTAAATGGCACAGGTCTTTTAAGGTATTAGAAGTAAACACAAACATATGAGTAGAGTACGGTATTTTAAAGAATACATTGTTATCAACTCGAATTTGCACTTCTATGTCCTCTCAAATATTGCAGCTCTCCACTCTAAACGAATCATCGCATGGACAATTTTACATAACTGGGATCATCAAAGATAGTTTCTTCTCGGCCACGCTTGTTATTATATCCCCAATTGTTTAAGAATATGATAAGCTTATCAGTCAATTTTTCTGTTATTTCTACTAATAAAAAAAGTGCCATGCTCTGAATAAAATACATATACTATAAATTTGAACGACGTAGAAACGGGATAAGGAATGTATGATTTTCAAATTTGACAACCAAAATTGGAATCCGTTGAGTCGTACGTTTAATCTTGCATGTATGGTATCGGGAAGACCTTTCATCAAACAATGAACATTTCGGCATCAAGACATATCTTCAGCTTTTGTTGTCTCTCGTATTTCCGTCAGTGCATTTGCTTATTCCATTGGTGGTAAGGAGATAAGGAAGGGAGTACCGAAAAGGAAGATACAGTTGGATTTCCTCAACGAAGGTATGCAATTGTTAAAAGCCAAACCGAATTGAAAAGAGCTGGAAAAAAAGCAAATGACGAAAGCGAGTGCAAGAGAGATGAAAAACTGCAGCAATACATGTATAGATACATGAATGCCTGTTTCCCTTCTTATGAAGTAGATGAAACTAACCAAAAACGGCCGTAATTGTAATTCGTCAGACCAAATTAGATACAATGCTACTGATGAACAGTAAAACAAGTAAAGGAAAACAATAATGGATTCTATGTTATTGCAACTCCATGCTGTGAGGTGTGACTCAGAAAGACACTGGAAAGGAAAAGGAGTGTAGGGATCCCCTGAGTTTTCATGCGCATACCCCTACTATGCCTCGATGTAATTTCGAATCTGTCAGATGATGGGTAAGCTCATCGTACGATCTCGTAGTGTATAGGTACGTAATGGCCTGATGGTTGTAATCATATGATCACATATCTTGTAATTAGAAATCGTGCCATCGTAGACGGTCAGCTTATGCAAGATTTGTAAATGTCGCAAAACCCGGTTAGTTAATTTGCGTGATTACATGGAAAACTGAAGTTAAACCTATCCTTTAGTCTTAACAAGGAGTTTAAAATCTTTTTCAGTTCTTGAACATGATCAAATGATAAAAGATTTACCTGAACTCCTGTATTCGGTAATGCAATTTTCTAGTTTTAATGGAGGAGGCAACCTAAGGAGGAACAGACATATAATATTAAATGAACAAAAAGAAAGAAAATCATATCTTTTGATATGTGATATTAGTACGTAATGTAACACTTATGGAAGGTGAAAATTTTAAGTAAAGAAGCTTAATTTTAGTTTTACGAGGCAGACAATTGTTTGCTTCCTATATGACTTTTTGCCTGGAAAATTCACAATCAAGAATCAGAAACAGTTCTATGATTTGTAAAAGAGGAACGTGTAATATGCTTCAATTAAACTGCTTGGTAAATGTAATATGATCTGCCTAAGTTCTTACACCCCAACAACGTTCGGAAAAAATGCCCTTTTTGGAATGATATGGTTATCTACGAAAACCACAATATATCGCAACAGAACAGTGCAATTATAATATTACGGCTGTTTCCTGTGCCGTTTATCGGAACAAGGAAACGGTAGCAGTCCTCTATACGTAGCAATTTTGCCATACAATTCAATTCAATTTGCAATACAAGTTGTAAATTGATAATTACAATACAACAATGTTACCGGAAGTTACAAGCAAAAATTCTAGGACAAATTTTAAATCGTAGAAACAAGTTACCAAATTTAGTGTGTAAAAGGAACTAATTTCTCCGTGTTGAGAATCTACAATCTACTTACCGATGATGAAATATCATGTTTGAAGGTACTGAATGCTGAACTTTGACGAATTTGGAGATCGCGTGTGAAGGGTATGTTTCGGACTGTAAGACGAAAGTCAAAGGAAAATGTCCCTACGAAAAACGTAGACAATAAAAACGTTACTATTGTACCAAAGTAATCAAAAGCCCTAACACATCGATTTCTTATATCGGCCCACTTTATAGCATAAGGCATTACCTCGCTATAGTGAGCACCCTAGCAACAGTGGTAATAGTACTTTAAAGTCAGTAGTTTAACATATTCGTGGTACTACAGAGTTTAAAGAGATAATAGAAATGTTATTTTAAAATATTAAGTAGGGGACGTTCCAACTTTCATCTCGCTGTCTTAGAGTCCATTCATATTTCACGTTTTCCATCCAGTTTGTGTAGGCAGTTCGTTTTTCGTTGTCAATGTTTAGCGCGAGTAACTATACTTCCGGATACTGTTAATTTTGATCCTCTCTGTATGTATGTATAGTTTCATTGTACTGTGGATCTTTACCGGTAGATCAACTGACGAGAATCGTCGAAAAGCTTCTTGATCAAAATGAGTTGACTGTTCAATTGTCTCTTTAAGTAATGTCCTTCAAGTTTCAATTAAAAACAAGGCAACTAAGAAGTAGAGGCTTTCCGATCTTTGTCATTTTATTAAGAGTAAGACGATCCAAAGTGTGGAATTTTAAAATCTATCGTTTGTTAAATAGAAATCTGTAGTTTATGAGTGCTATTGACGTTTACTCTTACTTTTAAAGTTTTATCTCACCCTACCTGTATACAATTTGAATGTGAAATCAATAAATTAAAGATTTATAGTCTGATTCATGAGATCATCGCCTTTTGTTTACAATCTTGCAAGGTAAAGGGTGTTAATATAAATGCAGATAAACAAGGAATTAAAAAGGAATTGATCAATGAAATATGATTATACATAAACATTCCAACCTCTTCCAAATAAATCCATTCCTATTTTTAGTAAAAAGAGAAAATATTTCAAGAAGGAGACGTATTGACTAGTATACCTGTAATGAAAAATGAGAACACATTTGAAGACACCTTTCCTTGTTGAGTTGTAGCAACACACTTGTATCTTCCAATATGCTCTAAGCTGACTGGAGAAAAGTACATGGCATGCCCTTCCAGTTTTAATGTGTTACTGGCTTTGACCTCATCTTCAAAAGATCCATCAATAAAAAACCATGTGATGCTAAATTGGAGAACAGATGAAACTTTGCATAATACTGTTTTCCGTTCTGAAAGTCTACTGTGAATATCCGGCATGTAACCTATGGTAGCTTGTTCTGAAAAAGAGGACAAAAAGATATTTGGAGCGCTGTGAAGGAGAGGTACAAATGTCTTTTTAGAACATACTTTGTTGTTGCTGTCCTCACGCAACAGCATACACATCAAATGAACGTATCTACGTCTTTTCCCTTTAACTCGCTGTGGCGGTAGCAGTATTCTAAAGGGTTTAGATGGTGCGTCTATTGAAGGGAGGTATTCATTTTTCTGTTACAGTTCCTAGGGTTTCTAAGAACGCACTGCAAATAAGAAAAGAAAAGGTTTTTAACTTCACCATATTTATCTATAATTAACTATATGTCATGGAGGCTCACCTAGTTCTTTTGGTAGAGGGCACGTCGCGAATGCGTGGGTCAAGGGTTGAATCCCGTTGGTGACATACTTTTTTATTTCTCTAATATTTCTTCAAACTTGCCATTTCAAAATCCTCTCTTCTCAAAACCTTTTGCAACTTTCAATGCGCTGTAGGCTGCATGATAGTCCGAATGACATTCTTTCCATGGCCAAGTCACAAGGCCTAGAGAGGCCAGTCTCAAAAACTGCGTAGAGCTGGTAGTAGATATCCTTCGATAGGGTATTGGGAGCTGCTGTAGAGCTAGAGAAATGGATCATGTTGTCAACTGGGCTCGCCTAGCTCAGTTGGTGGATGCGTAGATCACAGGTTCGAATAACATTAGTGACCCACTTTTTTCTATTTCTCTATTATCTATTCAAACTTATATTTAAAAAAATAAATTAATATATATGTATATATGTATACGTAAAATTAAGGGTGGAGATGAAAGACGAGTACTAACGTGTTACGATAAAGCTTATAAAGTGTGCAAAAAACTGCCTTAGATTCAAATATATAAAAGAGGGAAAGTTCCACAAAATTAGAGATCCCAACAATTTCTATGAAAACTTTTCCTCGTTTGGCTGTAACAATTCCAAAATATTTTTTAATTTATTGTATCTTCAACGTCCACAGTAGAGCACAAAGGACAGATCAGCAGATTTATTACGTCTAGTCTTCTATAGACAGCACATAAAACATTCAAAATATTAGAAACTACAAGTAGACGAATACCTTCGAGACTGCGAGAAGGGGAATTTTGATACAATACCATTCTTCCAACTACGACTTTTGACTAAATTTACGAGAGAAGACCACGAGTCTCGATTCGTTACAAAAATTCAAGCCACGTCGTATATGTAAGCTCTAGCATTCGTAAAGTCGAATCAAATATAAACAATCAATCAAACACTTAGAAATAAACAAATATATTGTAATAAAACGGTAAGAAAGACTTTTAAACACATCTGAAACATTGTAAGACGATGAACTGGTCATGACAAAAATACAAGTAACACGTTACTGCTCGCCTTGTGTTTCATCTCCAACCTTAATTTCGATTACTCCAGGATCTACGTTCATTTAAATTTCTTTGTATATATACATGTATATATATCAATAAATATATAAATTGTCTTAACATTTCCTCCAGCTCATGTCACCATAGCAACGGAAATGGAATGAGGAACTTGGGCTTTGTATTGTGCGGGTCAGCCCTGTATTTCATCTATCGGTCTTAATTCCCGTTTATCATTTACACGCTTGGCTTGCTCCGAAATTTAGTTTCAAAAAAATCTTTCGCTGAGTAGTGATCCTATTATCATTAGATAGTCGACTTCTTTGATACGGCGCTGACAAATGGGGTCGCACCCGTTCTCGCCTCTGTTCTGACGTTATTATAACAAGCCACCGTGTAATCTTCAACGGAATAGTAGTATTCTGTACTTCATAAAACTGTTGTGAAGAATTTGATAACAACTTTAAGATTACTTTACGGTCCCTTTTTCTGTGCCCCTTTTTATCATTGTCTTACCCGATATTACCTCGTATGCAAATAAGTCAAAACATTTTGCATAGTAATTTCGTAATTTATGCATAATTAGTCAGCTAGTACTTTCCAATGGCATATACTAGCACTGTCTATAATATCTACAAGAGAAGGAAAAAGTTTTAATCTTTTTGTGATGATGAGAGGTGTCATTTACGGTGAGGTTCAGTCATTGAAAGTTTTATTAGCTTTTTTTAAGGGTCAAAGTCAAAGTATTACCAGTCTTGTTATGCATAATAAATGTGTAAATCATCATTGATAACAATTTTTTCGAAACAAAAAAAAGAAATTTATAACGACTCCATTCGAGATGGCTCTCAAATTATACCCGTCTCTGTAGGGCTACGGATATTAAACTAAAATGATCACAACGTGTTAAAATGTGCTGATGTGAGCTACATTTTGAAGTGACAAGCCTAAGTTAAACTTTTTGTTAAAAGTTTTACATTTGGCTTTATTCGTGCAAAATTTCACCCATGTTGGACACGTTCTTCCAATTTTAAGGAGGACTGAGGGGTTATACTCTACTCCCAATAACTGATTACCAAAGTTGGTACAGATAATATTTAGATGCTTTCTCGATGTATCCTACATTACTTTTTTAGAAATTAAGGTCACCTTGATATTAAAAGTATACAGATTTTGAAGATATCTATAGCATAAGACCTTAGGGATCCCTAACAACCTTCCCAGTTATCTGTATGAAGAAAAATTGATATGTGGCACTGTACTAGAGCTGCCATTATTAAAAGATGTGCCTCGTTGATGTTTGAGAAAGAAAGAAAAAAAACAAACCAGAAAGAACGAAACTTTATTCTCATCCTTAGATTTATAGGTAATTTAAAGTTCTAGGTTCAAATCCCATTAAGGGCGACTTGAAAATTTGCCTGTTTCAGCAATTTATAAACTGAGCCATCAAGCCGGCCGTCAACCAAGCGGGTCATCCTTCCGGAGTCAGCAAATGGGAATCAGTTCATATTGGGGTCAAACTGTGGAAATGCAAGGAATAGGAGTGGAGGCCCCTCCCTACCTTCGGGCAGAAGCCATACGAAAAGGGAGCCTTCGGGTCGCCCTTGACTGCGGTCGAACAGTTTGATTTTTTTATTATAGGTAATAAAAGTCAATAGATTCCTTTACAGACATTTACTGTATGTTTTTAGAGAAATATGATCTAAATATAGTCGAGTATGAAGCAAGGGAAATTTCAGTGAAGTATTCAAAAAAAATGAAATATAAACGCGTTGTTTTAAGACACGTTTTATGATGAGCTGGACAGATAACACCACTAGTAAACTATCAGTTGTTGAGGAATGATTAGGTGTAGATACGTGTGACAAAAAGACAACAACACGGGTTTTTATTGGCCACACAATAAGGAAATGAACATGACTTTACTAGTGTTTACTTGTTTCATAACTTAGTGTCTCAAATTATTTGTATCTTCATAAACAAGGGCAGTCCTGTAAACAAAACTACGTTATTTTCAACTGGTGCGTGGCATCTGTAACTGCTTCGCAAAATAAATACCCTTTAAATAAACAATATCACATTAAGAAAATCATGGTCTATTCTTCATTATGCTATCACTTATATTCCATGGATACAATAATGTCTTGTTGAAAAAAGACAAATTAGTTTAAACAGCTGTCACTAAAACTGCACTTGTTTACAGATCACTATACTTTAAAGAGGTCGGTGGGTTTAAGGCGTGAATTCGTCCAGCTGAATAAACAAATGTCGTTCCATGTTTAAGTTTATGATATACATCTCCGATACAGAATGTACAATCTTTTCTTAGACAAATAACCATAGCTACAGGGAGCTATGCAGTTGACCTTCAAAAGAAGGAGTATTACACTTTTTAAGCACACAACAAATCAAATCGGAAACGCTGAAAACACTAAAATCGCTATTCAGGCCTTCTTTGTTTGAAGGTGACTAGGATGGCTTCAGATGTCTCAAGGTATCACTGATGTATTTAAAAGGGCAATTCCCACATGCTCGACTCTACATTTAAGTACTATTTAGCCTCTAAAGGGATATTTTTGCATTAAGTAACTTGTCATTTTAAATTTATTTGCGGTTTAAAGTGATTTAATATCTACTAGGGCCACGCGCGGCCTTGTAATCTATATGATCAGAAAAATAAAGTTATCATCCAGGTTCATGCCTCTCCCAGTGAAAATGTCTTTGGATGTGCCATGTATTGTACTCTATTTTCTGGGAACATGATTGCTGATAGACCAAGCTCATAACGACTTCTTGAGCAAATATGACACATTTTAGTGCATATCTACAAAATCACACAAAACTTTTTTACATGATTTGGACTAATGGTAGCTCAATCTGAATAACAAAGCAGCCCCCAAATGTACATGCAAGTGTTCGATAAAAACAATCGTGGTCATTACAAGGTGAGCAAGAGAAAGATAACTGTGGGAGACGATGACCTCAGGTACTGTATAGGTAGAAAAAATAAGACATGTAAACAACAAGCAGTACGTTAAAATAACCTCCCGATATCCACTACTCTCTGTGCAGAGACTTTGTATTCATTGTGTATTAACCGCATCTCCTCCTGGCTAGCGTCACAGGCAAAGTAAATACAATACAAATGGTACGTTAATGTTGATTGTCTCATCCCACCCATTAAATTTCCAAAATAATACTACACGTTTTTGGAACTTCCAGTCAGTGATACAGTGCTTCCTCGACTATCCATTCAACTTTCATTCAGACCTAGATCATCCTGCCGTATTCCAGCTTTTGCAGTTTTATATTTATTCAGGTTAGATGCAATTAGCCGGCCAGCGCTAAAGACTTGCAATTACTGTTATAGGGATCCTATACTTTGATATGTCATCTTTGCCTTTTTAACGACTTTTCTATTCTTCGGTTACTTCAGAGAGCACCTTTTTTGTGGGTTTTTTATATATCGGAATTAAAATATCCGGCTTTGATTTTCTACCCATTTCTAGGGTAGTTTTGGCCTTATGAAGGCCAGATATTCGAGATAATACGGCAACTGACTAGAAACAGTGTAAATAATATTCACGATAAGCTACACTATAAGTTTCGTGTACTAGTGGCAAGTGTGTTTATAATCTTGATCTCCTACGCGTCTTTATGTAAGCTTAAGCTAAACTTTAGGAGGGAAATAAAGCTACAATTTTAATAAGCTAGGCTATGTCAAGTTATAAAGCTTGCTACGCAGGTTTGACGCAAGCCTGTAGAAACCAATTTATATAGCATTTCAAGTAAACGAAACTGTTAATTTTTACCCTTTGATATAACGGAATACCTTGTCAAGGCAAACGTGACTTGATACAAAGCTATCAGCAATTAATGTAAGATAATCTTTCTTGATACCTTGCTGACACTAGTCTCAACCGGCACTGCCATCACTAATCAGAGTATAAAAGCTTGAAAATAGGCGCCAACAATAACATTGAAGGTTCAATTGACTATGTATTGTGTTAAGACGTTTAAAGTCGGCTCATCGTTGCTAGAAGCATGAATGAAGGTACAGGAAGATCTCAGTGGAAAGATAAACTAATCAATGACATGACTCTTAGTAAAGCCAATATATTTTTAATATTTTAAAAATCTATCTATTATGGATTGACTAATACCTCTTCAAAAAATAGAAATTTTCATAACGAGCAAAGTATGTGTTCAAGAGATTCGTATAAAAAAGGTAAAAAGTAGAGCATTGGTAAATCAATAAGAAAAAGGGAGACATAATTCTAATGAGAAAGGATATGTCAAAGAGAAGCTGGAAAGTATATCATGGACATTTCTAGAATGCATTTGTTTGGACATGTGGGGAGTAGTACACAATTTTTACGCTTTTCACCATATATCACATAATTGTACATTTGTTTGACTTGTGGCACCAAACATGCAAATGTCTTATTCAAGTCCTAGATGAAAACCAAAACTTATTTCTGGCAGTTTGAGTAGATAATAGAGAAATATAAAAGTATGTCATTAACGGGACTCCAACCCGTGACCCACGCATTCGCGGCGTTCGGCATTTTTTGTCTACGTTTTGAGTTAAAAGCCGCATATCTGCTTCCAAATATTTCCCTTTTTCATTCTTCGACAAAATGTTTTACTTGAAAGTAATAGCACCTTGAAGTTACAGAGGCATTAGAGAATTGAAAAGTTGACTACTAGACAACAAGAATTGTCGTGTACCACTTACTTTTACAGGAGGTTTTGCGTCAGTTATTAGACTCAAGTACACATCCGCTCAGGTCGATATTCAAGGTCAATTTGTTGATCACATGTTAGGCCTACACCTTTTCAAAAGCCAAAAGCACTACAAAGCAATATGACTATACCATAGGGCAGCACTTGCTCCAAGAACCGGACTGTGTGCAATCGTGTACGTATGGCCGCTTCCTTATAATAGGTTAGGCTAAGCCTACCTTCCATTTGGCCGTTCTAAAATCAGTCCACAAAGAAACAAGAAAACATTTGCTTGTACACAGCAAGAATTTTGTCTTTTCAATGGGCCTTTTTGGTTTATTACCCCGTTCTACAACACTGATTGGTCAAAACAACACCAATGCGGCAGTTAGAGTTCTGATTGGCTGCTTTGAAAGCACGGCTACGTATGAGTTTCATTTCCTCTTTTCCGTGTTCTCTTCTGATGATTTTGTACTCTGAGAAGTGTCAGATGAAAAAAGCTTTTAGGTGCAAAAATTGTTTTACTTCCTCGCGCAATTTTAATCATATCATGATGTAAATCATTTTTCTAGACATAGTAAATATTAATATGTACTATTATCACTATTAAAGAATTAACATAATAATTTAATATAAAACATCAAGATGGAGTGCTGACATCCCCTTAAATAAAGCCTTAAACATCCTTAGAATACACTTTATTGCATTCGGAGTATTCCAACAAATGAATGCTGAGCTGTACTTGAGATACTGCAAATGTTAGAACCCGACTTGCTTACTGGTAGATCTATATATTGCTTATTAGAACAGAGGGTACATGATGCTGAAACCTTTCGACTATTCTAAAGGACGTTTTACCTGCATAACTGGCATTACACTTGCATTTAAACTCGTATACGACATTGTTTGTTTGTTGGATTCGTAGTTTGCCTTTGAGGTCTGATCTTAAAAGAGGTCTGGATTGATCCAACAACGTGTTCTTTTGATTGTACGTCAGTAAAGATGGTCTACCGGTAAGCAAGAGGAGTTTTAACATTCACAGCCACTCGATTTCAGCTGTTGGCATTCATTTGTTGGAAAATTTCCGAACGCCTGAAATGTATTCCAAAGAAAGTAAATAATGATCATAATATCCTAAAGGGAAACACAGCATGTTAGTAGGAAATACCTGCCTCAGCCCCCTGTTACTCATATCGTCCCACGGACCGTTTTGACTGCAGAATACTCACTGCAAATAGGTATTTTATAACTGTGTAACATACGTTAAAAAATAATTATATATAAATCAAGTAACATAACAAATGTCATCTAAGGGTGGGGGATACTGGATGCGATTGAGGCCCCTTTTAGAACATTAGAAAGTGATCAATCCATTGATTGGAAAAACGTTTTATGCGATATTCTTGTAAAAAAATTACGGACAACAAGCAAGACCAAGTACAATAGGAAGCCGCGACGTACGGTGCCTTATAATTACTATAACCAGCAAGGAGCCTCTCTCTCTTTTGGACCCCCACCATTTTGAGAATCCACGCTAAACACGTGCCTAAATATCCAAAGTGGTGGATAACGGGGGTTCAAATACATCAATAACAAGGAGAAAGTATTGTCAAGTGTCACATGAATGTGCTAATTTGGAAGCCAGTCTGTTACAGTTAGTAGTCAGGTCTCGCAACAAAACAGAATATTACACATTTAACACATGAGAAAAAATGATGATTATTAAATGACAATCCTGTTTATCTTTCAGACAGTAATTGTAAAATTGAACAGTTACTACAATAGTACTTTTAAAGCTTTATTGCCATGTGTCAAAAAACAGGGCATATTGAAATACTCCTAAGGAAAAACCCAACAAGCAACAGCAACAACAAAAAATAATAAGAATTTTCTTTCCTTGTACTCTATTGAATGATTTAAATGGGTTAAAAACAATAATGATTAAATAATAGTCATTCAAAATTATAGTGAAAAGAAAGAAAAATTTAAGAAAGATCAGACTTAAAAAAGGGACTTCGCATATTTTGAGGAAGGCAGTGTCTGTAAGATAAATAATCTCCTCTCACAAAGTCCTTTCTGAACAATAATTCAAGCATGTTTTGGGTGTATTGGTAATATTGTATTTAGGTGAAGTAGTAAGTAAACAATCTAATAATAACAATGATAATAACAAGAGTAAGCACAAGAGGTGCAGTTTAATTCAGAAATTTAAAGAACTGCAAAGCGTTTACGACATTTGTTAGCCTTATATTTTTAGCACTACTATTACATAGAGTGTACATAAGGTTGGTGTTCTAGTTGTAGATGAGTATGCTTTACTTTATTTTAATGGGATTTTGCGGATAAATAGAAGATAAATAGTTTGCTTCAAAGGACGCGGGTACTTTTCCACCAGTTCTTAAGAGTATAATACTTGTAATAATATGTTAAGAAGTAACTGCAGAATTCTAACAAACTTCTATTACTAGAAATTTTTCTCGTAAACTTCTCCAAATGGTTGATTTTTACGGTAAAAGAAAACGTGATCTGTTTGTATTTGTAAGCTTCCCCATCTATGGTGCACTTTGGGTTCGTTTTTTTTAAAATTTCTCAAAAATAGAATTTCTTCCTACACTGTTAGCGTAAACAGATACATCCTACAGAGCACTAAAAAAATATAAGTTTTAACATGTCGAAAAGGGAGTAATACTTTTCTTAACAAAATATTACATGGATGAAGAACCATGTGTTGTAACTAACAACGTTTTTGATAAAAGTGCAGGTGTAAAGCTAAAATGTAAATGTATGAATAAGGGTTTTGACGTCAACATGTGTTTGTGTACTGTGTACAATGTTAACCATGATGACTATACACTATACACCATATATGACATTTAATTACACCGTCAGCTTTTCCATCACATGTGTATTCGCTGTTGGCTATTTACTTGGCTTTGTCCCTTCTGTGTATTGCGATTTACTCAAGTTGCGATTGCGATTGTTATAATTTTCAAAATTTCATATCTGTGTCTGTGTCATTTACTAACTGTTCATTAACGCTGCTATGCACCTGCGGATTTGTACGTTGCCCAATGCATAATGGGCTTCGTACACACTGTTGTTTATATACCAAGCGCTACAGGAAGAACCCAACTTTTCATTATATTATCTGCGATGACTACTACGTCCTTGGTGTTGAGTACGATTTGTTTTTAACGTGTGCTAAGAACATTTTGCATAATGCCACAGATCTCTTACAACCACCTCAAAAAGAGCGTGCGGTGTTGCTTCTCAACTAGGTGATGTGTGCTATACTGCCATGGGTTTTGCACGATGCTCTCTCTGTGAGGTCTACATGAATATTTAAACGGCTAAAACGTACAAAATGTGTATTCCCTTATGTATATCAACAAAAACGATCTTGAATTGTAAATTTTCCTTGTCAAATGTGTCTGATATACTTTACAAATGAACATGTACTGAAACAACGTATTTAATTCAGCTCATAGTCTTGAAGTTTTCAGATAGACTAAAAGTTCTCGTTCTGTTAAAATTTCTACCCTCATAATTATCATGTCTGCAAAAGGCAAAGTCATTATTGGCACGCATTAGAAAGTTTTTTGTAAATGGCATATGTTTAAGTTTAAATCTACAATGTTAAAATAGGCTATAGGATCTTCGCCAAGGAAGTACGTTACCGGCGGTAAAAACTAAATAGATGAAGTCTAAAAATTAGATAGATGTAACCGACAAAGAATCATGAGAAAAAGCATCGTTGTATCAAATAGAAACAATGAGCGTTATGAAGGGTTGAATGAATGATGAATTTATAAACATAAGATTTGAAGTAGTGGTAACATCAATATCATATGCAATACTTATATGACAGCTTGTATGATTACACAATCTTTTTCAGAGAAAGAGTACAGTAACAGTCGAATGTCTATACAAAATGCATAAAGGTGAAAGCAACTTTACATCTGGTAATCAGTGACATTAGATTTTATTTATATCTTTTTATGAGTGCCAGCATGGAAGCATTTAATAAGCCTGCTTATCCCAAAAACTGCAAACTCTTTCTAATATACAAATACAACTATAAAAAAGAAGTGCTTCTTGGAATATGTATTAACGTACCTAGGTTTGTCTAAGTCTGTAAGATAGAGGCAGCGGAGGTTCAGTTTGTTAATTACTACATCTTACCTGTACAAAGCAGTAATGTAGCGAAAACTGCCACAAAATGTATAAAGAAGGAATTATCTCTACATCCCAAATTATTCATGTTTATTTGTTCCATTCAAAATATCGTATCTCCATCGAAAAACATCGTACAGTGAAGTTTTTATTGCAGCCAACAAAGTTTACTTATCTGTTTCCTTCTGTAGCATTTCGAATATTAGTCATCTTAGCAGATTAAGTGGTTGCAATTACAGCCTAATTAAAATCCTAAATGAAATGAAGTTGTTTAGATTGTATTTACCAGTTCTGACAATGCCATGAAGAATTCGCTCTTTGTCCACTATCACGTTAGCGGCATAGTCGAGACATTTATTGACAGGGACAAGATAGCGTGACAGTGAAAACAAACGTCATTAAACGATGTAGAGAACAATAGTACTGTTTAAGACACAAAAGAACTGCTTCTCGTTGCTTATGTATCCAAACCAGCTTCTTGCAGATGTTCATCGAGGTAAACTGTGTCTTACTGTTTATTGCAAATATTAGACTATATTTCTATAATTTTAATAACTATTCCAAAAGTGTTGATAACTTATAACAAACCTACAAACCTAACCTATTTTTGCTCTTTAACGGAAAGAAGTCTGGATATAATATGCAGTCGAAAGCAAATAATTCCTATCAGTACATACTTTGCGGGTCTTTTCAAATCTACGTTTAAAGATTAGCAATATATATCACCTAAGACGTCATCAACTACAAAAAATCTGTTGTGTCATTTTTATGTAGAATCAAAGACGATGGACAGTAAAAGCGTGTAAAATACCAAGATACTTGTTTAATGAAGCAAGTAATATAGTTGTAATCTTATGTAGAAAGCAGGTTCTTTCTTGTATCCTCCGTTAAAAACTAAACTGTAAACGCTAATATATCTCATATATCTCTTGGAGCTAGGAAGCCTCTTTCAACGATAACAAAGTAATTTTAAAAATACAAGTGACATATATCCAGAGCATTGAATATACTGTCAAGAAAAGGTTATGAATGGAAAGAGCAAAAAATAGGACGTTCATAATTTCAACTTTTCATACTTCTCGTCCATTTGGAGTTTCTGATTACTTAGCTATGGCCCTAGAAATTCCCAATTAAGCAAGTCATTTAAGCTTATTAAGGCATCATAAATTTACTCTACTTCTTATTGTTGTGAGTGATTTGATTTTGAGGCATCATTTTACATGTGCGGAGGTGCTAGGAACTGCCATGTATCTTTTGGCATTATCTGTACTGCATGATACGAGGAACACGGATGGACAACTGTGAGGATGGATAGAATTTGTTACAACTTGTATTGATATGTGTATGAAGGATTTTATCATCTTAACATTTCACAGGCTATAAACAGTCGTTGCTTCCCTTGTTTACTTCTCATAAAAAATTTGTAGTTTTCGATATAGGTAAACGTAAGCAAAATAACCTGTCCTCGTCCTTAATTGTTATTGCAATAACAAGGACAATTTTGACTTTGCAGTTTATTCCATGTCAATGTCTTGCTGTACGTTTGAAAAAATTATGGGTTTGTTCAGTCATTCTATAGTTTCTTCTGTTTCCTGTTTCGTCAAATTATTTCCAATTGCAAGTCGATCTTACTTCCTTGATCATATCGTTAAATACATTTTAGGGTCTGTTTTAGACTTATTCATCCTAGGTCTTGGATCTTTTGAGCCATGAGGGTGGGGAGTCGCCATACCATCTACACATTTTATGCAGATAATTTCATACGATAAAGACGTATTTATTTACTGACCATTTTCAATATAATTGCCATAATAATGTGACTTTAGCTTGGAATTTATGCCGCGGTTAACAATATCCTTTGATTTTCTGACGTACTGAAAAAACAGACAGCCATAACTGCATTGTGAAAAATTTTAGTAAGTCAGGAACCTTAAAATTTCAAAAAAGTTTTATTAACAGACTATTTTACAGTTTCTTTTATTTAGCTAAGCTTTAAAAGTGCTAACATCATGGGGGGAAATTGGCCAATTGTAAAAAGAACTTCTTTTCTTTATTGCTTCCATATCATATTTTGAAACATTTCCTATGCCTCGTTTGAAAAGATCCTGTCGACGTTTAACATAAAGCATTGTTTACGTCAAGGAGGGGGGTGGACTTTCCAAATGAAGTAGGCTTAGCTTAAACTTAGTCGCTTATTCTACATGATCACTACCCAATACATGGTTTTCATTTTCTTGATAGCACTTTTACTTGGAATTGAATACTACGAAAGTGACTTGGCTTTAATCTTCTCTTGCCCCATCTGTTCTCGGTATAATTTACAATTTTAGGTTGCTATACCTGCATATAAAAAGAAGAGAGCGACATTTGTTTTCCAGCTAATTAGACTGCTTTCCTTATAATTTTTCCTTGTCTCTTCTCTAGTTAAGGTAAAGAACAGACCTTGTTTCACTTATGACTACTGCATACTTGTCACGCATTGTATACACCTCTTTATAGAGGTTCTCCTGGAAAAGTATGTTTCTGAATATGAACACACCTATTTCACCTTAATAAATGATGTAACTAGATTATTATTAGTAGTATAAATTATAAGTTAAATTATTTTAGATATATTTAGCACATTAACCTGCCACCTGTTAGTCACATAGTTTGAAGTCAATTTTACCCATAGGATTCTTCTTTTACATCGTTTCCAACAAAATGAGTAACCCTTTGCCAGTAGATACTCAATCTTAATGTGGACGTAAATACCAAGCTATTTAAAAGAAGTAGATCAACAAGTTGCGACTCTAAATAATTAGGAGTAGAAAATGGTGGTAAAATCCATATTTAATGGCATTTTTCCTATCACAACCAGATTCAGAACCGACATATTTTCTAAATTAACGCAGATAAAAAAGCAAAGGGTTGCAATACTTGCAATAGACAATTCATCAAATTTACCATGAATTTCTACTTCGTTACAATTGTATTTAAAATACGTGGACTTATCTTCAGTATAATTGTTGAATTTCCTAGTTTTTTCTCAAGATTCAATCAAATTAGACACGCACTTTACATCTGCATTCACGAGTTTTATTCAAAATGAAAGCTGGCTATGCACTTGTTTACTCTATAACTTCTTTTTTATGCGGAATTTAGTCTATAGAAGTAAAGTTTTTTCGTGCAGATAGCTGTTTTCGTAACGTTTTTGACGGCTTGCCAGACATGTCTGTTTGTTACGGTAAATTACCAGACAAAAATAGACGTAGATGTAAAAGGGTTGAATTGGAGAGTAGCCGGTGTAACCTATTTGATACATCTTCCAGAAACGAATGTTTTATGTACAAAAGTGGATAGATTGTTCTTGTCTAATTATCAATCAAGTTTTCATTGCAATAGTCATGGTTAATATAGACGTCTGCTACAGTTGTTGAGATAATAGTTATCTTGGATTGTTGCCAATACACGACCTACCTGCCTGCATTTGTGTGCTCGTACAACAATAAACGTACCGCTGGGATGTTGCATCGTGAAATTGTTGTTCAATCAATGAAGGGAATCCAGCCTTTTTTACTTTAAGTTGTCTCTTTTGCTTGTTCTATCAAGATATTCAGCATCTTGCATATGTTTATTTGAAGTTCTTTATATTTTTTAACAAATATATTCCCTAATTTATATCATTAGTGTGCTTCTAAAGTATCAAATGTATCAATTGATGCGGCCTGTGTTAAACAGCTTCCTCCGTTGATAGGACATTGTTATAAATTTGGGTTTTATTAGGAATCTCATTGACTCCAAATTTTTTGAACTTGGGTTTGAAGCTTAAAAATCTTTTTGTTTGATTGGTTTTATTGATTACTTGCTTTGTGAAGTGGAGGTCGACTTGCATTGGTGTTGTGTATGCTTCTGTGATATAGAATTTTCCAAACTTTGAGGAGTATTGAATAAAATCAAAATACTGCGTGGGGGGACGTATTTGTTAAGTTGATTGTCTCATCTTGTTTATAAATGTTTTAAAGTTATTGTGACAAGACACAGGGCAGTGTCTTGTCACAATATTGTTTAAATTTTTGTTCAAATATTTAAAATATTTATGAAATACTTTGTTACCGTTCCTTTACTCTAACTCTCAAATGCAGTACAATAGTTATCTTTATTATAGTTATCTGTTTAAGTAATGCTTGCATGTTCAGAACACTTTTTTTCCACATGTTTGAGCACTAGCCAAAACCAGCGAATTGAAAGGGCAAGTAGCACTTTTACAAGGAAATACAGATAGACAGAGTATACTGTTACAGTGTATAATTCATCAATAGATTACAAGCAATAAAGAGCTTGGTTGAAACGATTTGATGGTATAAGTGACGAATACATATATTTTCATCAATTTAAGAGAGCACAATCAACTGCATTTTCCAGAAGTTTTAGTGAAATCTATTAAAGCTACGGTGAGTGCCTCTATTATAATAAAGTACGTTGAATAGATCAAACGATGTCTCTCAAAGATTGTGGGAGTTGGATAACAAGGTCATAGAATTCCTCAGACGCAAAAACGATGACAAAAAAGTTACCTCCATGTCACATCCAGCATATGAAGCTATTTTAACCATTTTGGTCGACACGAAACAGCACTTTTATATATGTAGTTTGAGGTTGTAAGGCAAAGCGTAGTTAGGTTGGCAACTTAAAAAAACGTCCTGGTTTTCAAGACAAAGCCGCGGTTGTTTTGAAAGGAAGCAGTTGGTAAGTTCATTACAACCTCCTAGAATACGTCTACAACGCTGTGTTAGTCAGTTGTTCTGTTGCAAACAGACTTTTTCGCTGATAAAATTGAACAAAGACAATACTAGCCAGGGGCGTGGCCAAACGTTTCAAACTGGGGGGACTCTTATTCGAAAATCGAATTTAACGGTGACTAAAACAATAGACTCTCTTTGAAAGGACTTTACTCCGACAACGAGGCAAAATTCATTTAGTTCGTTCCATTAAAAGTTCGACGCTTCTATGAGGGATTTACTGCAAAATCGAGCAAGGTAGACACTTCACCTTCAAACCACGTCATAATGACAAGATCCATGATGTCAAACCACCTAGAACTTATCCTCAGTACTTACCTCGATTTTAAAGTAGTATTTGGATGAATTACGAGATCGACTCTTTGGAGAAGTGGGGGAACACGTCCCCCAGTCCCCCCGTGGCCACGCCACTGATACTAGCAATCGGCTGACTGATGATATGGAAGTAGTTCTGAGTCCCTTATTATCAAACCTCAAGCCTACGCTCAAAGGTAACGTACAAAATCGACCAGCACCCTGGCTTTGTTAAACGTACAGTGTAATAATGTAGTTGACAATACCTGTCAAAAACTTGCTTGGCTCCCTGACAAACCTAGTGATACTGAGGAGTTCAATGCTTACAATTAACAAATTTATTTCAATAATTTTTCCTCTTATGTCGAAACAAGATTCTAAATGACCACGTTTCAAGTGACTGCAGTAACAGTATGTAAATTCTTCGGTGTAAAGGTAACGTTTGTGTTCATAATGATCGTGACACTATAAAATGCTAGAATATTAGAGATGTACTTTGCTAGGATTGCCAAGTGATCCTAAATATTTTTTCCAAAGCTTTGGTGCGAAGTTTCAATGATATCGAGTGGAGCAAAGGGTAAATTAGCAATTCTGGAAGTAAAGTTTCAAAACTTCGGCAACAAAGTATGTATTTTCACAATGCATACTACCTCATGTACATTCTTGAATACTTTACTCATTGTTAAATTGTATTATTACATTTACTTTTTACTTTTAAGATAATACTTTTGATTGAACTTTATATTTGACATCAGTAATCAATCAGTGATATTGCATGGTATTTTGATCAACCTAGCTTTGTTTCTAAATCGTGCTAGAGAAGTCGAAAACATGTTACCATCGGTAAACTTGATATTCTATTCTCAGAGGGATGTCGATTCCCTGTCGAATCTAAACCGAATTAAATATTATTCATCTATTTCGGAAACAATTAAAATGTGAATAAACTGCAAGTACACGCGTTCAGACCTTTGTATAGTGGAATAAACGGAATGTAACAACGTGTGACAATTGTTATAATTAGTAATTGATGAATCGAGTAGGCAAATTGGTGGGCATAATCTTCTGCAGCAAGATTATGAAGTAGCAACAATTCAAAGTTTGTATTCTCAACACAAAATTTTATGCCTCGAACAATGCAAGCCTTCCCTTCCTTAAATAGCCACCCTAGTAGTTGAAGCATGTTTTTTCTTTCCTCCATAGGCATGACATCGATTGCAAGGTCTATATGATATACCAAGATTTCTGTGTAAGCTATCGAAGCTCTTCCACAAATTTATTCTACAATGCTGAGTATCCAGTCAACAAAGCACACAGAACGCTAACATGTACATACGTACGAAGGAGTATCCTTGAGAACATTTCAAAAAAGAAATAAAGAGTATAATACACAAACAGTCATAAAATCTTCTTACCTAAGCATTTCTCGTACTCTTCGTTGTAGGGAACACCTTGTTTGCACCCGGTCAAGATTGTCTTGTTTTTCAATAAGTGGTAGTTCTGGATACACTTATTCTGGCGACAAAACCTTAGTGCATGGTATCCGTAGAGTGTCACTGCATCGTACTTTACCTCTACAGTTTGATCTGGGTCGAGCATCCTCACTTCTAGATAAGGGTAGTAGGCATTCCCCGTCAGATTGAGTAACAATGTGATCTTATTTTTGCTTAGATGTATTATGTGATCCTTCACAAGGTACGTCTTTGATGATAGACTACTGTCGTTGAATGCAATTAAGTTGAACCTTACTTTTGATGGTTTGTGCTTCATCTTCTTTTTGTGCAGTGTCACCTCATAAAATCTTGCGTCTTTGTCCCTGTTGAGATACTTTAGAACCGTCACAAATCCTGAGGCATCCGTTGCAGCCAGTGGAAAAAGAGTTGGCGAACAGTCTTTTCGGAAAGCATCTAATGGAATTTGTGAACAGGAGCTAACAACAGTTATTCTTGTCTCAATGGCAAGTACCCTCCAGACATTTCTATCTCCAATTTCCTTGATTTTAAAGGATACCGTGTATGAATCTCCTATAGATCCTCTAAACTGTGAAGTTGTCTTGTAAAGTCCATCGGATGTCAAACAGAAATAACAACGAAAGCCACGAAGGCAACTTTTTAACGGGCATCTGAACTGTGATTCCCTGTTTATATTAACAACCTCCTGACCAATTATCTGTGTCACTTGATAATCCAATGGTTTTTTAAGGTTTCCTTTAAGTTTATTATCATTTAGATTTATTATTGTGTGATCAGCCCCTGCATTTTCAGACACTGTAAATGATAGCGTCTTTTCGTCAGATCTTTCATCCCGATCTGCAGAAAGTAAAAACAATTTATCGTTGTTATAGTAGCAAAGAAGAAGAATGTTTAACACTTTGACTATCATGTTAAGAGCTCTGCCTTTCCTCCCTTCTCAAGCCTTACATCAAACTGCTTCACCAATTATTTTGTACCTCAGTGAAGATGAGATGATAAAAAGATTCCTCTGTTATCCACACTCTCATGAGATCAGGTAGGAATAGCACAGGCTCTTCCGTAATATAATGGATCATGACTCTCTGAATTTTGTGCTTTACACACAAAGGAATAAATTTGGTTCTTGGATACCTTTACAATGGTCATTGATTTATACGACATACCATAACTTTTACGGGTTGGGGGATGAGTAAATAATCGCATATTTTCTTCTTGCCTGTAAACTTGAACAACCTGCCATTTGATCGTGTGGTTCGAGTCCAGGCCCTACAGTCATATACTTGGATACTAGGAATTCTTTGTTTCACTACACAAAAAACTAAATCGGCTTTAATGCCAATAACATTCCTCAAACCCTAAACTAAGGCTTTCGTGTCTTGGGGAAATACCTAAATCTTCAGCACCAAATGGTGTCCCATACTTTACAGCTCTTGTTAACAAAACTATTGCAGTAATTCGAAGCAAAATATTAATTTTAACAGTCACAGAAACGAGTTCTATATTGATAGAAAGCTCCATCATAATTGAAGCTCTCTAAATGCTTTGCGTGAGCTGTTCGGCCAAACCACACAAATACAATAATAAAAATGCCATAAAAATTTGCTGCACAGCGTTTAAAATCACCCGTCCTTTCCACTACTTATATCTGTATTTATACAATTGTAGATTAGACTAGAAGTAGAGAGACTCACGCTAATGATCGCTGATGTTTCTTTCGTTCTCGTATGAGATAAAATGCAAAGAAGTGAGTTTTAACTTATGATAAATAAAACAATTTAAGGGGAGTTTGAATGTATGTTTCCTACTGGAGAAAAGTCTTTCATTGTTTTTTATTCTGAAAACAGGAGCAGCAGTTTATTGCTTTCATGGCTTCTATACCTCGATTGTTAGAATGTGTCAGTTGATAAATGTATCATGGGTGAAGTATATTTGTCAGTAAAATGTTTCAAAGTTAGTTAACGAGTCATAAGTGATTTTTAGATTGTATTTCAAATTTTTGTGTAGTTTTCTATTGTCGACGTAAATCAGACTGGTAATGATTGTTAAGATACTGTTAAGGGATGTGGTCCAGATTTTAATTGCAGGACCAATGAAATGCCAGGGTTCTTTCCTTTGCAGGCCATTGAGTTTATATATTTTGGCTTGGCATATTATAGGGTATTTGCCATATTTATTATATAATAGTTACCCAAAAAGTACTATCATTAAAGTAGCAAATATACATTTTACCGCAAAATATTGTAATTGAACCCTTGTTAAACAATGTAGGTCGTGCTATTTACACATTTTAATGCTCATGTTTGACAGCATCTTTATATAGAGAGAATATAGGAAAAAAGGCTACCTTGAAAAGTTAATCGGTGGCACAAGAAGGGACAGAGAGAAACATACAAAGATCTGTTTGAGTAGTGAGAAGAACGAGGCTGGAAGAGAGCGTAATCCTATTCTCTTGTTGACATTCATAAGCACGCAGAGAAAATTCAAGCGAGTGTTTCGTATGTGATTTTACTGCACAAACTTTGAAGTGAAAACGTAGTCTTACCGGTTATGCGGTTAGGGAGAGCAGCTATTTTGATAATCAATACCCTCTGACTAGGTATTTTCTAATTTTTCGGGCTCAGATGCGGCAATCCTTCCTCTCCCTTCAGTTTTTTTTTGTTTTTTTTTAGTGGCATACTCGATTTCGAGCGTAGCCTGTTGCCCAGCCAGAGTGAGCAATGTCAAAATCAGTTTTACCTCCTCCCAGATCTGTTTGGGCGTGTCCTGAAACAATGGGGTTCCTCATGCCGATTGAAGATCGAAAATGTCATGTAAACTACCACAAACATTCACATCTCTGGAGAGGTATTCCACCTCCTGCATTACCATCACGCAGAGTAACTGTCTTGCGTGAAGCAATGCGTCGACGCCTCACTAGAGGAAAATGTTCATCCAATACACGAGCAACAGTTTCATTGCCGATAATCTTTTTTATCGTAGAAAGAGTAGGGAGTACTTGCTGTTGCATATTGGTGCCTTGCCTTTAACGTATTTTTCAAGTTTTAAGAGAGCTTTGTTTGTATCCAAAAAAAAATCAATGCTGGCGTTACATTACAGCTCAAAAAAACCCCAACCCCTTAAATCGTAACCCTTGGTAACAAAATTGCCATTAATCCACCCCCCTGCCGTTACGTAATATATTGAATGACCCCGTAAGACAGTCTCGTAAAACTATAAATTTTGAGAAAACTCGTCGGTAAGTTAATACTGGTCTACCTTTTTGCTCTGTAACACCATATACTACCAACAATTGGTGGTTTTCCAACATGACAGGCAAGTAAAACATGTGTGAAACCTTAATGGAAGCATCTTCCGTAAACTTCAAAGTTTAGTTTATGCAGAAAAGAAGAATACGTCTAGCATATGTTCAAACTACATTTAATCTTCAAACTACATTCAGTTTTCCGACCATAGTTCTGTTTCTTAATTATCTTCCTTGCTATGAATCATTACACGAAAGTAGTCTCATTAAATGTCACCCCCGCATAACTAGAAGGAGGAGTAAACTTAGTAACCCATTCTAAAGAAGATTTGCTGCGGAAAACTCGGATTAGAGACTACAATCTCTTGTGAAGATTGACGTCATTGCTACTGTTATTGAGTTAACCGCTAAACAAAGGAAGGACTATTTCCTAATATAAAGGTGTTACTTTTGTTTTCCCCAAGCAGAAACTAACAATAAGAATAATGTGGCTCTAGTTGAGGGTTGAAGCCGTATGGAATGTACGAAAGAGGGTAGTCATGATGTTTTAGATCGTTGAAATCGCAGCACGTTCATTAGATCTTTGTGATGTTTCAAGTATCCCAGAGGATGTGTGTATTAAAAGTTTAGTTCTCAAGTTCACAATATTGTCTTTGGACGTGCTAGCCTTGATACGAGATAGCCTTGCCCACGCCAATAGATTAACATTATCTGGGGACATCAAATTAAAAAATACGGCCTTCGTCGCAGTACTTTATACAGGAAGCAGAAAGAAGTTAAGTAGTACTATTAAAGCACTGAGATCACATTTAACCTATGAAAATGCATTCCCATCAAGATGTAACATAGACGCCAACCTTTAAATTCGAATATTGAATTCTAAACAAGATGACCTTGAAAACAGTCGTTAAGCTAATAGTAGGGTTAAATTTATTTTCAATACATGATTACTCAGTACTATTTACATAACACGAGATCATGAGGGCCCCATTCATACCTGAATCAATATGCCCACAGTACACTAGGAGATCGCAAAATTGCTTAGTTATGGGACAATCTTCCGTGTCACCTATTAATGACCTAAATCTAGCTTAACCAGTATTACTTGAAACACAGGTGCTGAAAAAGTGCGGTTATCTACTGAAAGCCTCCAGCTATTGATTCTAATTACAGACATGGATAAGAAGAAAAAGAAGGAGGACGAGGAGGAGGGTAAGAAGGAGGAAAAACAGGAGAAGGAGGAAGAGGAGGAGCAATAGGAGAAAATGGAGAAGGAGAAGAAGAAGAAGGAGACAAAAGAGAAGGAGGAGAACAAGGAGAGAAAGGAGAAAAAGGAGAGCAGGGAGGGAAGAGAGATCGTCCATAATAAAGGGCTCCATTACCACTTGACACCACTACCTTGAATCACACTCCCATGAAAGAATTTGTGGTACAATTCTAAGATCACGGGCTCACTTCGCCGATAAAATTGCACACATAATTTTACAAATAGTTTGTTGCTGGTACAATGTTTTCGCTGTTTCGTGCAGTTTTTCATTATATTACATGATAACGATCTGTTCCAATGTTGATACACCACAACTGCTAAACTGTCGTTGGTATAGTGATTTCATATGACTCAGATCTTAATCACCAATTTGCATCAAAGAAGATTCAGGTAAAACGTGCATTACTATGATATTACGCGTAATATCTCTCATGCAAAAATGAATACGAAACAGTAAAAATCACATATTCTAAGGAAAGCTTCTAAAACTTCTCTTGATTGCTTTAGATCTATTTATACTGCTAAGATGTTATGAAATTATTAGAAGCATATGCGTTCTTATCCGTGGCAAGGGGTCCTTTTGGAAAACCCTTTAAAATTACCGATGTTACACATGAAGAACAATCAGTTTGATTTTGTTTCAAAGGCCATGATTTGGCTCCATACACAACAGTCGTAACGTAGTATCCTCGTTAAGAAATAGAAACACAATAATTATCCGAAAAGACAGGTCAGTCCATTTAGAAGAGACAGCCGAGAACAGAATTAGCTCCACTGATTACTCAAGTTTGTCGTAACAATGATGCAAGGGATGTACAAACTAGGTATACGTATAAGGCTCAGTCAATTGCCTTACAGGATATACCATAAAATCAGCTCCACCAGGAAAGATGTTGTTTCAAAGGACTATACACTAGGCTTGTCAAATTAAACCATTTAAAGCACGACTTAATAATCCTTAAACTTAGTCTGCTTGGGTGGAGACTCCCGCACCTCTTGCACTCCATTTCCCGTCTGTAAGCATTGGAGACTGGAAATTTTCAGATTTAACTTTTATTATGTCTGTTATCAAACAGTGATATTTTGATTTTTAAGTTTGATGTCATAGATCTTATTAATTTGCGTTTGGAAAGTATATTACGGTCAGAGTCGACGAAAATTGGAACTATAAGGGGACATTTTCATTGTCAAATTGGCTATTTAAACAAAAAACTATAAAAGCTATAACCAAGTAACGCTTTAATCACTTGTATACCGTATAAAAAAGGTATACAATGTATACCAACGGCCCTTCCAAGGTATACCAACGGCCCTTCCAAGATATACCAAAGGCCCTCCCAAGGTAAAACAACGGCCCTTCCAAGATATGACAAAAACAAACTTTGAAGGCATCATTGAAACTGATACGAAGTTTTACTTATTGTAATGTTGACCAGAGTTGTTTGACGACCCATATCTAATGATTTGTAGCTTCAAAAGTCCAGCATTCCATGCCCGTCTACTCCCAGAACAACAGCATCGCTTTTCAGAGAGCTCAAGCTACGTTGGTATTAAGGGCTCAAAATTGGTGATGCGCCCATGGTTTTAGCTGTGATTGTTGTAAGGTATCCAATACTCAGCTTTGACATGACATCTTGATTCCAAATATAATCTACTAAGGAACGGCTGAGCGCAGCCACTAATTTCAAAGGTTGCGACGTAGTCCTAATCTAGTGGATGGGGTAACACGTTACTCTTAGAGGGCTCTTATTTAACATTATCAATGTAAGGCGCCCGGTGCTGACTATTTCATTATCCTATTGCTACTGCTAGATACTGAAGTAATATAAGTAAATATTGGTGATATTAAACCAAAGATAATGGAAGGGCAATCTCCCATCTCCCTCCAATGATCTTTGATTGAATAATGCCAAAGCTCTAAATTGTTTAATGACAGCCATTTGTTAGCAGATCTGAAAAGAAAAGGCGACTTAAAATGTAATCTTGAAATAGCATGCCAGAGTGAAACAGGTGTAATAAATACATAAAAGAAAAAGGAAAAGAAAACTCGACAATAGAGAAAAGGTACCGGGAATACAAGCCATGAATTATGTCTTCTGGTACTAAAAGATATCGGACTGTGAATATCTCCTTCGAAGCATCAGAAGGTACACTAGTTTTGAGGCTATATTGATTCGGGAATAATCATCATGTTCTATTCTACTGTCATTTGTAATAGTTAGCTGGAAGATGGATAACGTTGTTAAGGCAAATATTCCGTATTAGACTCTTGTTTTCTCTCGAGACTTTGAGGAGTCAACGTGTAAAGTTAGAATGAGGAGGCAAAAAGTCAAACATTATCCAGATTTTTGTGTTAAATAAAAAAAATTGATTTTTAACCATTTTATCAAGATTTTCGACACTGCTAAATCGATTGGTAAACATGTAGCCGCTGTCAGGCCTGCTAATTACAATTCAACACCTTCTTATCCATCATTTACAACAGACATAGAGCTGGAGCAGCTACTCATTTAAGGAGTGTCTTGTAACCATAGGTTCCACAAACCACAAGAGTTTAGAAGTAGCTTCTGTTTGTCACCATAGATCAGTTGATAAAGCAGCACGTCGCGAGTGCGTGGGTCCCAGGTTTGGTCGGTGTCGTCCATGTGGTGACATTTTCACTTTTTTCTAGTATCTCTTCAAAGTTTACAAGTACTTCCACAACTTGTACAGAAAAGAGTCTTGCCTTATAAACAACAGTATTTTGAATCCTTCGCACAATTTTTAAGGATACAACTAACGCTTCCAATATATGAAAACATTATTCTTTGTGCAAATAAGTATTAAACGCTCATAAATATATCAGTCTGCAGCATAGTACATTTGTGCTTATATTGCAGCATATGTGTGATAGGCTATACTTACGAAGAGTGATTCCACGCAATAAAATTCTAAATATTATTTTTTTCTTGCCGCAACATTTCTCTCTTTCTTTCAATGATATTTCATTTCCTAGTTTATGTAAGAGACCGACAAATATTTTGATGATCCCCCAATTTTGCGCTTTCAGAAAGGGTGTAACAATATCTGACACCGTCGTGCATCTGAAATAATCACGGCTGACTATTGACTAGCAAATATTTGGCACATATCTATAGAATATAATCACTCTTCTAAGTTTTGAAGCAAAAGTTTTGAGGAGCTAGCAAACGATTTTCATCGGTCTACCAAGTGTCAACCACTGTACTTTACGACGTATTTATTGACATCTGGTTTAGATGCCGTCTGAGGTACAAATACAGTTAGCTGATATTTCGCTCCGTTACATCACTCGCTAACTCATTAATCCTCGAGCACCGTGTGGTGCGTAGAGCCAACTTGAAACACGAGTGCTCGCCAGTGCTGACGATCGGCAGCGAGCTGCTCCGCTTGAGATAGAGGCACTCAAGAGGATCGCAGATCTTTGGCGACGACTTCGAGCCATCGAGTGTGAGGTGCGCCTCGTGGACGTCTCCATCCTGCTGCAGACGGACTAAAATCCAGGACCGCGCGGGTTGGATGACTCGGAGGGAGGCGGAGGATCTGTCCATACCATCGCACCCTTCTTTGAGCGGTTAAAACTGAGACTGGAGGTTGTTGCGTCCGCTCATGTAGCTCGTTATTCGTGACGTGCTGCCACCATCGGATTCCTTCAATTCTTCTTAGTGCTCTACTGTCGAAGCCGTTTAAGGTCGATAACCAGAGGCTGGAAAAGTTGTATTTATTTTTGAAGATTATTTCCATGTCTTCATTATGCTTGAACTGCCGAAAAAAGCGAGTAAAATCGCTGATACGTGGCTTCCTGATCGAAACCCGAACTCTGAAAAGAACGTAGTTGTTCGTTCCCCGTTTTCCCGTTCCTTCCCTTATTGTCCGTTCTTTCCCTCTTGTGCGTTCTTTCCCTTTTGTCTGTTTCCCTTTCAAGCATTACCCAACCCACCTCAAACCCAAAGACTCAACAAGATGAAAACATTCTTATAGTTAAATCAGCTCTTCCTATTTACTGTAATTTACTCAAATCTTAATGGCACAATTTGAGAAGATTTGTTATTGATACAACGAACTATACTTTTCACATTTCTCATTAGGAAAAATTGGAATTTGCACAGCGAGTAATTCGTGATGGTCAGAAACTAATGCATGGAGGACACTTCGACTCCCCGTCGATCAAATACAAAATTGCCAAGCTTGAAGAAATGTTTCAAGAATTCACAGTACAAATGGATCACAGAAAGAAGATTTTAAGTCAGACTTTAGCATTGTACAGAAGTGTCCAGCCGGTATGTATAGACTTGATTTCTAATTCTTCTCGTCGTTGAAGTTGTGATTTATAATTTACATTTATCTTGAATCAAATCAATCAATGATAGATATACGCTACTACAACCGCGATGTTTTACGAGAGGTAAAAAGTTACTAATGGACAAGACGTGATGTACTTCGGCAATATGTTAACTATAAACAGATAATGAAGGGGTTAACGGAAAGGCAGTGAGACTGTGACAGAAAAGAGCTTTGTTCCATCCGTCACAAAGAAGAAAGGGTTTGCTTGCAGTTGACTTGACAGTAGCAACAAGGACACAAAATTCTTTCGAACGGATTTGGGAACGATTTTGGGTATTTTTGTTATGGTTTGTTTTGTAGGGAACTGACATCGTTAAAGAGAACCGTTCTTGACTTGTTAATATAACGCAACAGCCTAATGTAAAACAGGCCATATGCCTCCTCTTCAAATCGGCCATCCTGTTGTTTGCAAACTTTGGCAACAAATTTTAGAGATTGTTTTAGATATTACTGCTATGCACAATACCACAAATTCTTTAATTGGAAATCTTAAGCACACGAAGGTTATAACAAATCTGTCATTGACTTGAAACTGACATAACAGTTAATATGCAGAGATCAATGTATGCAGAAATTAAACGATTAATCATATTATAGACGTAGAAGGAAGGACAGAGTGTAGAGAAGACGTTCAATGACAGTTATAAACCTAGCACATTTTGTTATGTAAATGAATCTGAGTTTAATCAATTTTCCGTCACTGTTCTTACACACAGGATATTGACCCAGAGGACGTTTGAGATGTCTCCAAAGTGTAATAAAGATTTAATGGACATAAAACTATAAATCTAAAATCGCCTATAGGCGACTGAATTGTAAAATAGGGGAAGTTAATTGAAAAATATTTTAAAGTAGGGCTGGCTCCTGAAGTAATAGGGTAACAGTGTGCCGTGTTGTGATGTTTCTAACGGGGTTTTGAATCAGATGTATAGCAACAAAATATTGTGTCCTAGCAACTAGGTTCTAAGTATATCATATTGAACCAAGGTTGACACAGCCAATGGAACATGACAATCTTCAATCGGAACCTCGAGTCATGGTTTGCAAAGATCTATTGATGAAGTGTTCTCTTCAGTAATGATTTCTTTTGAAAAGAATGTCGAGAGAAGGCTAGAGAAAGTAAATAAAGAAAAGAATGATAAAGCCAACATCGTAGGATGCACTGAACCAGTAAACAGAATAAAGGGGAGGCAAGAAAACCTATCATTTTCGGGGGTTTTCTACAAAGGCGACACAATCAGACAGGCATTGGGTATTGGGTTGATTACTTGAAGATTTAACTTCGCTATTCAACACATATTACGCGTAGGTATGCACAGACCGTATAGATCGTGGTCAGCTTGCCCCCAATTTTTCTCTTCAGCAGACTTTAAGGGTGATTATTGGCCTTCATATGTCCTCGAAACTTGAGATGTCTATTGGGTTATTCATTGTCTCGTATTCATTGATTGCCAATCCAATTTGCAGCAGCTATTTAAATAGTGTGGCACCTATTTAGGTTGAAACAAATCCTACTGTTGTGAACCAGTGGTCATTTTAGTCGGAGATTGGGAGGATAGAGAGTTTCTTCTTGCCAATCCAGAGGCGGGAATGGCCATGGCGAAAATGTAGTGTTCATTATCCAGTAGCACCCCTCCTCCCGGCTTACTAATGTTTACACGAGAAAGTATTAACTTCACTCCCCCTGAATAATTAAGTTGTGTCAATCAAAAATATAAAGATATAAAAGCAACTTACGTGAAGAAAATCTGTTTTCGCACTAAATGATATTGATTAAACTAGGGTATTGATGCAGTAATAGGTACTCTTTGCTAAAGCTACATCCATTTTCGTCATAGATAATATAATAATCACCCTTTAAGACTATTATTTAATCCTTTCCCAATGCTTACCCCATCGCTGGGGATTAAAACTTGTATCCCATGTAGACATCGCTGGTTCCAGTGCCATTAAATATGGCAACTCTACTAAAATAGTATTAAGCTTCATTAAGCGGCTATCAACTATATATCGCCAGTGACTAGTTCCGTTTCGTAAACTTTCAATCACTTAACGTGGTAGTTTTAGAACTTAAACTACCAGAAATATAATACGCACAGAGATTCCCTTTCCCTTTCTTAACTAAGCGGGCTTTAACTAGATAGCTAAACACTGTTACACGTCCGTCTACCATCTTACTTTGTTGAGCCTGGGTTTTTTGATTAAAATTAACAGCTGGATAGTAAAGTTTTAGAGGCGATGTAGAGTGACTTGTAAATATTTTATTTATCGATTTATATGTGTAGTGTTTAAAAATTGATATGTATTCATATATAAATAATATTTCTTGGCAGTATCATGTAAAGGGAGATTATTGTAAGAAAGGTTGCACCCCCAAGTAAGAATCTCGTTTTACAAGTGACTTTAAACTGTATAAAGTTATTATCAATGTTAATTCCTTGTATAAACGATAGTCTCTGCTCTCTTAGCCAACTAAAGATCACAATTAGGAAATCAAACATGTAATTCTGGCAGTATTTTAAGAATGTTAAGTGTAGACAGTGCGAATTAGTGGTCGCTTCTTATTACACGCTTGTTAGTTTAGTCGGTTGAAAGAGCAACCTTTTATAGGATACAATAAATGTTTTGAGATTGGACTAGCAAAGCAGTAGCATGGACGAAATTGTGCAGCCACCGATTCAACAAAGATATTATGCAGTGACATGACCACGAGCAATACGGCAACAAAAAAGGTTCAATGCACATATTTTCACTTAAATTTTAAAGAACAACAACTAAAGAAAACAAAGGCAGTAATAATTAATGGGAGACACCCCCTTCCCTGTGCCATTTGTAATTTTCGTTTCTGATAACTGTAGACACGGAGCGCTAGAACGCTTATCTAAATCAATCAGTGGACCCATTTTGTGGTATTGATATTTTTATGTCATCCCTTTATTATGTATTTTGGGAGGCTTTCAACTTTTAAGATACCCATCTTTTGCAATATGTTCATGTACAAGGAGCATATATATCACTTGTTTAGTCGAATTTAAGACAGTTAGATATCAACTGTGAAGTTATAAGCAGTATGAATAACGTTTCTTGGTTAACCTTACAGTATTCACGGCTTTCGTCTTGGATACTTTGCGTATCTTTCAATACCAAAACCCGTTTATTAGATTTATCGAGATTTACTCTTATTTAATTGATAAATTTGTATACCGGAGGGAAGGAGCTGCTGTGTGTACATATTTTCCTTATGACCTTTGTTAACATTACCCGACCAATGTGATATTAAATCAGGGTAGCGGTTGGTGCTAAGAATTCGTATTCGGACAAAAATATAATTAAAAATATTATACCAGTGTGCTTTCAAGGACGTAATTGTTAGAGTAAACACTAATTTGTTATGTTAATAAATTTTTAAAAGGGTTTTGATAGTAGATATCGTAAAAAACAAAAAGACAAAGGCGATAAACAGTCAGTGTGGCTTAAAGTCGTTCTAATATTGCTGTAAAACTTTTTTAAAATTCCTATGAACATAAAGCATTGAATACCATTTGTCTTTTGTAAGTGTTAGTGGCTAATCCTAGGTATAGCTGTAGCTTGCTTAAAGACAGCAGAACAGCAGATCGGTTTGTAGTTGACAGGAATGATGTGACTCTTTGTAGTAATAATCTGTAAAGAACATGACAGTTTGAAAATGATCGATGGTAGATATTCTGTGGTTAAACTAACTTGTCACCTTACTGCAAATGTTTGCTCACTAAGTAGCAATTCGTCTTCTAAAATTGTACTACAATGTTATGATAGGGATATTCAGTATGGTTTTGGAACATGTAAAGACAGGCATCAGAGTATAAGGTGTAACGAACGCGAAACTGTAAGTTACATGCCCAGTATCAAGAGCATATTGAGCCGGAAGTTTTGCGATGAGGCGTAAGACCAATTTCCTCCGCTACTTAAATAGGAGACAAAGCGCACACATTGCCCGAAACGTGGTTGATAGTCGCAAGTGGAAATAGATCAAACTGATATAACGAGGCTACTGCCAAACCAATGTCGATAAATAGACGAATCAATGACTTGTAAAAGGTCTCGTAGATTGTGGAACTCTACGTAAATCAGTTGATCTACTGAATAGACCCAGAATGTTGAGTTGCTTGCTTGACCGTAGTAAATCTAAGACGCAGTAATTGGTTTAACATTTCTTTCAAGTGTTAGAGCTATCTTCGGTGGCGTCCATCAACTGTTTAACGTAGCAATATGACAGAGATATGAAGAAAGAGAAGGACAAGAAACGCATCAGACCCAGAAGAAGCTTGTTCCGATAGTTCTTTCCTTAGAGCAAAATAATTTACGTAGGTTTCTTCCTTCAGACTATGGAACGTGTGCCTTTTTCTTCTTATGTTATGCGACCTCTTACATCAATTTCAACTGGCTACGATTATGGTTTTTGCTGTGGGCAGGATTGGCTTGTAATCTTCCACAGATGTTACATATATCCATGGCACCGATCTGAACCACAGTATTGCTTTACCTTGTAAAATGTCTTTATTGATTATTTGATATCCCAGGAGGTTACATGTATTCTGCGGACATGAAGCATAGACATTGACGGGTCCCAACGATTTTAACATTGTGTATCAAAAAGGTTTTGCGGCCCGTCTATGCAAATCAGTTGTGCCCATGCAGATTAGTTTCTTGATATCGGACGTTCTTGCCCTCTTCTCTTGATAACGAATCCAGTTTGATCATACAGCATTTTTTCGTAAGAATTTGTATGAGCCAAAATTCTTTCTCAATTACTGGATGAAATTATTCTGACGAGGAAATCAACCAGATGCATAATCACGTTGCAGTCTTCTCGTTCTCTCTTCTTCCATTGCCAAAAGATGAAGGGTAGCAATTAGAGCGTACTTAGTACAGCCCTGTGAGTTATCAT
>JAAAKL020000555.1:0-40120 GCA_010016065.2 Carybdea cf. marsupialis auct. non (Linnaeus, 1758)
TGGTCTGGTAGTTAAGGAGTCGGACTCACATGCCAGAGGTTGTGGGTTCGAGTCCCGCCTAGCCCGATATAAAGACTATCGGTCGGGGAAGGCAACGGGAGACCACCCCTGTAAATGTGCTGTCTCCCCAGGGTATTGCTCACTCTGGCTGGGCAACAGGCTACGCTCGAAATCGAGTATGCCACTAAAAAAAAAACAAAAAAACATCCACGATGGCACATCGTTCAAGTCACTTTATCTCAGTACCTCAAACATGGGGTAGCCTCAGCCGTTCACAATTGATTTAAGCTGTCTACATACAAATACACACGCAAATATCTAAAGAAGCTTAAAACAATACCAACTTTAGTTTGCTATATGTGACAAAACTCAGACTAAATTACCATAAAATAACCTAATCTCTATAGGGCCTGAAGACAAGACATTTGTCTGTAAAATGATTGTTTTTGAAGAACAATGGTCGAGCAAGAGACAACGACTGTATAATCAGTTGCATACAGCTCTGGTTTTGTACTAAGAGACATTTGATTACTTTTCCAGAAAAGCCATTGACCAAGAAACATTCCGCATGCTTTTAAATTTAGTTGCGTATAGTATTTTAAACCTGTTAACTACATTGAAACCGTTACTAATTCTAGATGTCCAAGAATAGCAACTAACCAAAAACATGACCACGGCATGTATGAAGCATATAGAGAAGCGAACCTCACCAGGTTTGAAGTCACCTCAGAGCGCGTGCGTAGATGTTTTTCTCGCTTCAGTGAACAATGTTTGGTTTTGTATGATCCATGAAAGCTGAGCTGAATTGCCACAATTACAGAAAAAGCCAAAGCCGCTGCAATTACATCTCCTATTTTCCAAAAGCCATGGATTGGTTTTGGCTCTGTCTGTGTGGAATAGTGTCAATCCGTCTTTAACGGAAAGTTTCAATCGATATAGAAAAATTATGATTGGACCTTTCAACACAGATTCCTCGCTAAAAGCCGCAAGCTCTATACTCAGCTCACTTTGCAAATGGATTAACACTGTACAAAAAGACATTAAGATCACGAAATAAGACGTCTTGATAAGAAAGATCATCTCACATCATTTGTCAATAGTTTAATTATACTAGTTCTCCACACCTTCATTAAATCAAGCAGACAGCTTATCAACAAGACTGATGCTAGAAATATACTGGTATTAAAGTCATCCGGGTTCCCAACTAGGCATTGCAGGATTATGATGTTGTAAAACTGCAATAGATTTTATCGGTGCACGGTGTCCTGCTATCTTCTCGAAAGGTATTGACTCTTGTGTGCCCTTTCAATTACATTCCAGGGATGAGCTCCAGCTTAAAAGGACAGCAATCAGGAATTTTCGAAGTTGATCAGTAACTTCAGTGTAAGCGATGTCAATGTACCTCTCGCGGAGTGAGAAGGGAGAAGTCGTAGCCGGGACAGCAAACAACGTATTGTTACCAACCACCGTACCAAATGTCCATAACAATTTTTGACGTGCATATGGGTAAAAAAGTTGGTTTACCCATGGGACTGGAGTGGCTTACTCTCAAGCAGAAGAGCAATATTTTCGTGAGATATGATTGAATTGCTAAGTACACATACAAGGGAATCATGACGAATCTTAACATAGTTATCTCGTGCGGCTGGGATGGAGTTATACTGAATAGATGAAATGTTATAGTAGAAGCCATAACAGGAGTGAGCCAGGGAGACATGCTAACTGCCACTCTATTCAGTGCTAAGTCGTCAGCGGTAATAAGTAAAATACAGAGGAATGCAATTTAGTGACTTTTCTCTCTTGGTTCAGATAGTAATAAGCTAAGAAAAGATATATAGATTAGCATAGTAGTGGTGGAACGTACATTTCATGGGAAGTGCGTGTGTGTGTGTGTATGTGTGTGTGTGTAGGGGCGGGGGCAGAATTTTTATGGAACTACTTAGCTTGCATATATATGGAAGGGGGTTTTTGCTGGGTGGTATCCCTGTTTCTGAATATTGGAGGTCATTAATACACATTTATGGTATAAATGTTTTTGCTATAAACACTAGCATCCTAAAATACTATTTTATGGCTAATCATTGATGGGGTACGAAGGTGATCTTGCTCCTTCTGCTCCACCAGCACTGCAACTAAAATCAGTTCTTTAATATACAAAATGATTTCTTAGTAAAATTGAAGAACATTATACGCGTGTTAAACAAATATTCTAGATAAAAAAATATGTAAAATCTATGGAACAAGAATAATCAAGTGACCCAGTTTTACATCTTGATCATATGCTATCCTCAACTAATGATCAACACTCAACTAAAGTCAAGGAGTGACTCTTCACTGATAGGGATATAAAAAATAATTTAAGATACAATGAAGTACCTTCTAACCGAAATGCTCAGTGCGTATACATCCAATGGTAATGTAAGGATGGAAGTCCATAGCATAGACTTAAGCAATATTTGTTTAACTGAAACTACCCTAAACAAATCAAGTGCATCTTTGCCGAATTACAGATTGCTTCACCAAATACTAACCACAGTTATAAGAAACAGGATAGGCCTATAACTTTCTTCCCTAGGTATAGAATCAGAAAGTACTCTCAAAACTGTTTGTGTGTTTAAAATGATCCAGTGAAGAAATCTCCAAGTCTTGTCCTAAAGGCAATGTCATTAATGAAAAAAGGGAACGTTAAGCTCAGACACTGCTTGGGAGACAAAGCTCGCATGTGATCGGATGCTTTGAATTAGCTGCCTAGAGATCGATCGGACAAGAAACGGGAGGATACAACGGATTCTGGAATATAATTGTAATTGGTGGTAGATGATGATGATTATAATAATACAGGGAAACAAAAAAAAATGAAAGAAGATTAAACACTTTTAAACAAATTCAATATAACTGGGAAAGCATTACAACGCAGTTCATTCCCGCTCCTCGCAATCCTCGACATGCAACATCCGTACGCATTCAATTCTGATTATCACATGATAATAATCACTCCCACCAAAATATCATGAGATAATATGTATATACAACCTTTCAAGAGTCAAAACGCTGCATGACCTTATTAAATATAGCATCTTTCCTGTTATCCAATGACTTTCAGAAACCAAATATTTTTAGTTGCTTGGAATAAAATACCATCAGCGTGCACCCCAAGTATAGCACACGTCGTTCTCATTTAAACAGTCAAATATTGCAATAATAACAGGCCTGACCTTCTACTGGATAGCTTTGAGTCTATTGATTTGAAGGCGTGACTCAGCGACCGGATTACCGAAAATATGGCGTTCTTTGTATCAGCTTTATCATAAAAACCACGAAACGAGGCGCTGCTATTTATGGAAACCCAAAGCAAACCAACTGTCGTCTTACATAGACAGTCTTGTGGTTTGCTTAAATTTTGATCGACCTTATCTGTCAACAGACGATGGCTAGTGCTAATTGTTTTGTGATAAATCAGCTTACATATTCGATTCATTTTTCTCTTCTCGCTAAGAGAATGTTGCTAATTAAGAACCACCAGTACAATTCTCTGAAGATAGAGATAACATTAGTCGACCCAAAGTCAGCTGCCGGCAGGGATGGACGCTGGCAATTGGTATACAGGACGTTAGATTGTCTCTCTTGTTCAAATTAAGGACGCCGATAGGTGGTAGGTGATGACGGTGGAAACAAACGCTGTAAATTTGGTACTCCTTGGTGATTGTATCACCCGCACCGTTGCGTGATAGAGCAAATGGATAGTATAGTTAATTTGCACTCTCAGATACTTGGACCTCCTCGATGTTTATTTCTTATTATAAATGAGTTGATGATATGGAGCGACTCAAATAGGCTTTGCATAAAGCTCATTAAGTAGGGTTTTATACCAACAGAGAAGGCCGTCTTTTTAATTTTTCATCTATATATGTTCGCCTCTTGATCAAGCACCTACCTTGATATGTTAGCAAGTTGCAACTTACTCGAGATATCTATTGCAGAGAGCTATGACGCAAAATTGATAAGTCACTCAACTTCTAAGATTAATGTTGTGAATTCTCAATTAGTTTCTATCCGCCGTAATTTCGCCTTGTGGTAACGTATCAGACATTCAAATGGCTGTTTATAAACTTTAAAGTATCCATGACCTTATCTTCTTTGAAACAGTGTCAGGAGTTTCAGAATGAAACATTCTCAAGCTTGGAATGGTACACATCCCTACTCATACATAGGCACATTTATAGGGTGTGCGCCTGAGGTGCCTACGAAGGTCAACAATGCCGGAACCTAGGGTTAGATGTATCCCCTTCGTTACGGAGTCCCTGATATAAATGTCATGGAAACGTCGGGAAAGGAATTTACGTGATGGAAAGTACTATTGTTTTTAGGGTCAGCCTATCTCAATGAAAGGTGTTTGCAGAATTGGTTTTTCAGTTCCTTCTTTATGTTGATTTGGTCGTTGAGCTAATCTTAGAGTTAAAGCACAAGTCGAAAGTACATGAGAACGTATCTTCGTTAAGTAGCCCTAAAAATTTTAAGCAGGCGTAAATTTTTTCTTCGAAAGTTAATTGTAAAGGAAGAAGAGGCAGGCTATCGATAGCATGTATTAAAGAAGAAACAGAACCAAATCCAAAGGTAGCATGTCGGACAACAGCAGACAGGTATAAATGATTGATTATTATGATCATAGGCTGATCTTGGCTGAAAGTATGAGGAAGAAGTTTCCTGTTGTATATGAACTGTGCCATGCCACAGGGGACACCCAGGCCACCCCACCCACCTCAATGAAACAGATCTCATTCAGTAGCCTTGTAAAACAAAACCTAAAGTTTCTTGGGGGCACAAAACATTAAAACTGCACGAAATAGCGAAAATAATTTTAACATTGAGAAGTATCTTTTGTCTGACACTCCTCAGAGTAAAAATTCGTCAGAATTGGATTTTAAAAGAAATCAAGGAAACTTATACTCATTTGTGTTTTAATAAGTAGCTAATCAGAAGTCTGACTACTAGATTGGTGTTGCATTGACCAATCATTGTCTGTAGAACTGAATGGTTAACCGAAATGGCCAAAATGGCGACGGTAAAGACAAAAAAGCCTTTAGTACTAATATGTTTTTGCTATTTCGTGCAGTTTTATTGTTCATAATTTTGAATTAAAACTGATCTGATATTAAGGGAACGTTCCCTAAGAGCAAGGCTAACCGTAGTGGGCTACCAATGAATGTATGACAAGGTATGCAATTTATTAGTGCGTTGCATCTAGTTGGCTACCGATTAACCCTTGCGTCAGCAGTTTAAGTCTTAGGCCAAAATTTGTATAACATTATGATATTGTACAAAGCACACCATTAGCATACACAGAAGAAAGAAGTGGTGGATTGTGGGAAGGGTCACATTCTTCAAACAAGGGTAAACATCAGAGTAGTAAAAGTCTGAACTGGTTAGCTGAATTAGCTGCACGTGACCAAAAACCGGCAATCTTATGTAATACCTATACGTAATACATATATATGTAGTACATATAAGGCTAGAATTCCTCGATTGCATCTGCTGGATTTTGGTAGGATAGTGCATGCTAGAACCATAAAGCATGTATACAGAATTTGACGGAGTTCAAATACGAATACCATTTTTCTAAAGGACGTACAAGTCGCCTCACCAGAGCTTCGAAAAAGCAATAATTCTAGACCTTTATCCGTAGTCCATGAAGGAAAGATTTTGCACGAAGTGTAATGATGTGGTAAGCCAAGTTTCTCATTTGTTTAAGCATCCTTTTATAAGTTTACAATCTCAATCAGCAATGCATGCTCTGCTAAAAATGTTCAAATGTTACGGCATTTATTACCGTGCAATTTTGTACTTTGTTTAGTGGGCTCTAGATCCGACTTAACGTGGACGATTTATTTAAGACAAACCTTAATACGAAAAGTTCATCTTTGCTTAAGTCTGTTTAAAAAAGAATAGCAGACTTTAAATCTTAAATGTTACTGACGTCAAGGATATTGTGATTAGTTCTCGATTCGATTACAATTTTTGCTCTGATATTCTTTGACACCGGATTTCACATCATAATATGTTACCTTGATGGCTAGGGTGGGTAATTACTTCAAGAAAAAGTATTAAAGCAATTCGTAAGGGAACCATAATAGCCACCCCCTCCCCCCACCCCTCGGTAAGTGTGTGTGTTGGGTGTAGAGGAGAAAGATTGACTATTATGGTTTTCAACAGAAATCTCCAACATATTTCACTCTTCTATGCAACCCTATCAATCAAACAAAATTCCACCATTCACAGCTGCCAAGACGTAGAATACCCTCGTTCACTTCATGCCTAGGATAATTCTGAGAAGCTACTATGGAGCTAGTATTAGTTAAGAAATAGATTCGGTCAGTAAAAAGGTACAACCTTACATGCTATAAGCAAAGGGAGTGAACGATAATGATGTTGTTGTTGTTGTTGATGATGATGATAATGATGATGATGATGATGATGATGATGCTGATGCTGATGATGATGCTGATGATGATGATGATGATGATGATGATGGTATTGATGATTACGAAGTATGTCATGGATGTGAAAAAGGCTCTAAACGTTTTCATGCAACAATTTTCAGGGTATAAAATCGACGTTAGATTAATGAGCTTTGTTCTGAACTTATTTACGGTTTTAAACCGCGTTGCGCCAAAATACACATTTTAGCAACTAGTTCAAAGCGAGGCTAAACTCTCAGGTAGGCCGTTACTACCTGACTCTTCAGTGGTAGCAAATTTTCAAAGCTATATCATTCGGTGCTACTAACTAACGGCATCTTCAATGTCTAGTTCGCTCAACGTAATGTAAAGTATTTTACAAGGTGAACTTTAGGTCATTTTAACACCGATCTCTACTTCTTTGTCAAAGGTGCGTTGTGCACTAAGATTATAAACAGAGGACCTGCATATAAACCGTCATGAGGAATACCACTGTTTGTGTGCAACATTTTTAACGTCTAGTCTTTTACTGCAAAAGAAGACTTGCTAGCTGCTTCACATTCCCCGACTTGTCTAAAATGAGTATCCATGTATAAAAATTACGTAAAATAGACAACAACGTCTACTACGTTTGGTAACCTTAACAGTTTTCTAACGATCCTTCCAAAGAAGTAAATTTGCTTTGCACCAAAATGTATTATAAAGGTCAAATTTCATTTACGTAGGTTGGGTTTAAACATTGTTTTCAAATGTTCAACATTATTTGGTGGTGATCGACGTGTCCAAATTACCTTTTATCTTTCAAAGTAAAGTATTGCTTTAAACAAACATCTGTCACTAACTATCGCCGCCCGATTTTTAAGTTTAAAATTTAGCACCGCCCCATAATAATTTTTTTCCTATTGAGGGCTCTCCGTTTTCAAGTTTTAAATTCTGCGTCGCCCTTTTCAGAGCGTTGGTGTATTAACTATTCTATAACTCTGAGAACAAATTGAAATGTTTCTTTTATTAGCCAGGAATCATTCAATCTATAGTCCTCAGATGTATCTCGTAAATGACCTTATGACATGGTAGAAGATTTTTTATTTTGACCTATACTAACAACTCCCTCTAATTAAATTCACACTTTGATCACGCGATCCCTACTTTCACAGAGTGTTTTTATTAGTGCCCCGAAACGAAGAAAAAGAATGATTTAATGAATACGTGGTAGGCAGTGGCGGTTCTGAAGGGTGCGGGGCCCTGGTCCGAAAAAGTTTGCGGGGCCCTTTGACGTCATGCATTGCAAGGAAGTTCAGATATGACTGAACTGCGGAAGTGCCGGAGACACTGTATTCCCTCCAGTGGGTATAGTTTCAAGTTTCCAATAACTTCCATGGGATTGACATGGGCCGTTAGACACACTTTTTCCTGAGCATTGAAGCGCGGCCCCAAAAGGCGCCGGCCCTATGGTTATTGCCCTGTTTGCCCCCCCCCCCCTAAGATCGCCACTGGTGGTAGGCCTACTATTTTGTGTCGATCTCTTGAGGAAATCAGTGTACGCATTAAGTGACACCCGTTACACACTCTCTGGAGCCTATTAATGAAAGAAGATTGCCACAATCCAACAAAGTATATTCTCACTTTCCGTTTTTAATATCTTCCTTCAAGGTTGCTAAATCGTTTTTCCAGAAAAAACACAAACCCTATTGATACAGGAAGGGAGGTATCACTTCGAGTATTTTGGAAAGAGAGTCAAAAATACTGAATCAAAATCCCTGATGACATCCTCCCCTGCAAGAAAATCTAAAAATACTCAAGTACGAAATTTTGTCTGATTTCTTAATGCGTGGTTATAAGCAGTTGTAAAGGACTGTATGCCATTTTCGTGATTGCCTTCACACGTTCTCTCTTCGCGGTGAGTCTCGTGAGGCATCACTGGTTACAACAAGTTTTATTTCTTGCTACATAGAGCTCTTTTGCAACTTTATCTTATGGTTTTACGTAGACCTAAGCATTCATGTGCGAAAATTGTGATATTTGATCTATGCCGTTCGCCAATCTCCTCTATTTTCTTGACACGACGGAGAAAGAGGGTGGAGATGGATGTTGAAAGTGACATATTTATCATCTCGTTTACGTTGACTGCCGTTTACTGCCTACGTCCAGGGGCCGTTTTCCGACTTGAGGGGCCCTGTGTACTTTTCCAACGCGGGGACCAATCAAAGAAAGGTATTATTGTCAATATCTCCTCACCCCATACATCTCACATAGTATGGGGCTTTCACAGTGCCTATTGTGTGAAATGATTTTTACATGAAGTGCAGCGTGTGCATACATCGCCGAGTACGAAAAGAGAAGCTGGCTGACTGGCTGACGGACGTTTTTGGCTGTGATTCTCAAAAGGCACCGAATAGATGGGGTGCTAATAAGCGAGGGTGATGGAAGATTTGACCAAAATTATAGGTTAAAAGCAAAGATTTACGGTATAAAGGTTCGAAATTTCGCCCAAAATTTTCCGAGGTTAAAGCGCGGGGTCCTTCTTGAGCGCGGGGCCCTGAGCTACGGCCCTGTTCGCCATACCCTAAAGCCGCCACTGCTTACGTCTCTTCCATGTTATTCAACACTGCACTCTGTGCAAAGCATTAGTTCCATTCCTTTTTTTTAGCTTTAACTAACAAAGTATCTCCAGATCTTTTAGTCTCTCAAAACTTTCCATCCTGAACAACTTTCCAGATCCTTTTACAAATGTCGCAATTGCACGTTCCAGTGCATCATCCTAAAAAGGCAGCCTTATTTGTTTGAATAACATTATAAATCTGTATAAACCGAAGCCACTATCTATCGTCTATTTGACGTCATCGGCGAGACAAGAAATTTTAATCAATGGTGTACTTTAGCTTTGTATTGAATATGAAAATATTTCGTCACTTAGTTATCATTTCGGAATCTTTAACAATCATGTGAATGATACTGATGTATCAGGATAAAACATTCCTGTGTTTATGTAACTACTCCACCCACTGATATGTTATGTCTACAGTATACGTAGATGACATTTCCACCTGACTCAACCATAGTTAATGAAATAACTTCGATAGGCATTTACGTCCACTAGAAACTGAAGAATTTGGCACACTGTCACTGGCCCATGTCGCTTTTTTACTATTATAAACGATATTGAAAAGTTCCAAAGGTCTATAAAAATAAAGGCATGTCTGAAAGCAGGTGTCGATACTCCCTCGTTTGTTGTTAAATATCAGAGAACATTGTAAACATCAAATTATGTTCTCGTACTCTTGTATCAGTTACGTCGTGGTAGATACAAAAATACAAAGCAGGAAATCTGTTTAGGGGACATTCGCCGCTAGAATTATTCATCGCGCGATCTGAATCGCGTGGTTATTGACCGCTTAAATCACCTCTGTCTGGGTTTGGCGGAAATGCTGAAAATACAAGAGATGAGTCGGTGGTCTGGCGCTTTTCAGTTATTTCAATGATTGAATGTGGTCGCAATGTGTGGTCCAGAACACTTTTACTGAAAATCTAGGGCAACGTTACTCGACATTGTTATCTCTGCCCAAATCCGTGTCGAAAAATATTTTAAAGGAGCTGAGATGGACTTTATTTTGTACATGGATGGCATCACCATTGAAAAGCTTCAGTTTCATCAAGAATCAACTTGCAATGTCCTTCGTAAAACTGCTGGTTATTTACAAAATTAAAATTATGATTTGATGTTGAATGATGTCTTTGTTAAGCTGAGTTTCACGAAGACGTTTCATACCCTCTATAACGTGATGCACTCTCAGAGGATGTAAATAAGTTCACCGCTCAAGAAATTTCTGTTGATTATCCTCGTTTTCCAAAGAGGCCTCATTATGAAAGCTAAACTTTCTAATTCAACCTTTTAACAGAAATGAATGGTCATTTAGATACCGATCTTTTGAGCAGAGCACTAACTCCCTGCTGTGTACACATGTTCGAATGATTCAAGAAAAGACTAACATTAAATAAAGTTAACAAAATCCTTAGTTTCAGGTAACAGGATATACCGTATGCAAAGAACAGAGAATGTCAGCTCTGTGATAAAATACTCGAATAAATCTTACCAGTTGCAGTTAGCAATCAACTTGATAGATATCTCCAATTTCAACCGTATAGTTCAAGCTGCAGGTATAAACACCACCAAATACTTTAAGACTTAAAATGAAGCACTGTTTAGTTGAACGATAAGTTGTCAACTAGAGGGATCGTCATCCTTGCAGGAAATAAAATATTGTTGAATTACTGGTCAAAAGCCATTTCTAAGCTTCGACTTCCTCGTTAATCATCATTATGCTGCAAAGCAGTGGCAGTTTTAGGGGGGAGACCGACAGAGCCATGGTCCGAGACCCCGCACTTACAGGGGAACCTGCGCTTCAACGCTACGTACGTAGGAGTGTTCTACCCGTCCACATCAATCTACTGGAAATAAGTGAAAACTTTAAGCTATACCCACCAGAGGGAACACAGTGTCCAGAACGTCCACAGTAGATCATGTCCGAACTGCCTTGCAATCTATGACGTCATAGGGCCCGCACCCTCCAAATCCGCCACTGACTGCCCAGATGTCAGGATGAGAACAAAGTCATTCATAGTGGAAGACGATCAAAAGTCGATTTTAGTTGTTGGTCTTTACAAAGTTTTGTCTGCTAGAGATAAATAGGAGAATCCAATTTCGAACATAATGCGTTACGGCCATAGGGAGTCATGTCTCGATCACAGGACTTCCCAATGTAGGGATGTTACATAAAGTCGAGATACTTGACAGTTCATACGTTTCTCAACAGGTATGACCCGTTTTTCAAGATTTTTGATTGTCTCAACATCCATAAACTGAGTTATTACAAGTCCAAGAAATAACTGCGTCTTTAAAAATTAGGACGTCGTGCAGAGTACAGCAGAAATTTCACGTTCGAAGTCTATTTCGTCATGGCTTAGTTAACTTTTACATTGCAAGTAAGATTATCATAATGTCATTCAAGTTGAAGTTAATGACGTATAGAGACAATTCGGGCCTCCACACGTTCTGTTACAAAGAAAGTATAGGGTTAAATGACTCCTTTCGTGCCCATTGTCACAAAGCAAACATGAAAATTTTGCAAGCGACAAGCTAAGGCAAGTTAGCAATGTGTTGGAAAATAAATCCACTTTCAAAGTTGGATACTTCACTTTCATCCAAGAAAGTGAATATTATATACTTTACAATGATTTGTCGAAAAGTCCGAAATCATTATCTTAAGTTATGGTTTATATGAATGAAAATCCAGAAGTATAGAAAGGAATTGTTCTTAATAGGACAAGATATGCACGAGTCTACTAGTCTATGATCTCCTAACAGTAACATGTCAACACGTTCACAACGGCTACATTTAACTGACTCTACAGCCTCATCATGTGTCATTTGATCACAGTAACTTAACTAAGCCTGACGAAGGTCATGCACTTTCAGAAAAAATTAAATTCTCAGATGACTTCTACAAAACGTAAATGGTACTATCTATCCATTTACACCTCGTTTAGGGATACATCATCTGGAGTTTGGGGGCTATCGTTGTTCAAAAGCATAGCCAATTGTCTCACTTAAACTGCTGAAAAAATTCTATAATGGCAAAATTCAGCCAAAGATGCCCAACGCCAGAGACTTATTCAATTCATGGGTGTCCTTAGATCTTCTAGAACTTCATAAAAAAGGAGTCGGTTTCGTCAAGGGTCAAATGGATCTCATGTCCGTATCCTCTGCCTCATATTTAGGGAAGTAGGAAAACTTACTAACATTACTAGTAAGTAACGAAGAGCTAAACTCTGACAGAAGTTTGTTAATTGGAACCGAGCCTTTGAATTGCTTTGAACCTGTAAAGTGCTTTAAACTGACGAATTAGAAACAAACAGTTAACTTCCTAATTGGACGCTAAGTAGCAAATCATGATAATATGTTCATAATATTCCAGACATCAGTTAAGTTCAGTAAAAATTCAGATGCTAACACCAAAATAGTTTAAAGAGCTTGTTAAATGGCCTTCTGAATTGTTGTAGCGGCTCTTTGTTTATACTGGCAATACCTATTAGGCTTCATACGTCTCGCAGATATTGGAAGCGTAGTGTTTCTGAACAAGAGCGAAGTATTCAATAGGATCATAGCATATCAAGGGGTGGAAGACGGGCATCACTTTGATCTAGTCATCATCCTGAGACCTTGTCCATAAAATCTGAAAGCGTTGCGAAAGGCACGTTGAACCCATTTTATTACAGTGGCGGGAAGTACCTTTAGAATTCATCCTGTTGGCTAAATCCCTGTATGTACTCCCAATTAAGCATAAAGACTTTTGTCCTAGGTCCACTAGTTTTGTAACATTTAAGTGAGTATTACCGTGTTTTGGGAGGATAGGGGGCTGATGTGCCGATCGGAGAAAATAAAGAATAGGATGCTCAGTTTGTAGGGCGACAGACTGCCATAACGAGAGTTCCTGGCTCCCATTCCCGTATTCACGTTTTTCATTTTATCTGATAATTTTTCGAACATGTGTTTTCAAATTTCCTCTTTCCATCTCGATGCACAGTATTTCCGACAGAGCCCAGCATAATCTGACCGGATTGTTGAGTGCGGTTCCACATAATAAGCTGGAATCAATACAGGGAATTTTATGTTGCTGACATGACTGCTCTTGCTAATGAGCTGCCGAAATGACTGATCTTTTTTAAAAAATAAGCATCAATTTACTATCACAAATGTACTAGGAAAGCAAAATTTTACCTCTTTATAATTTGCAACACCCACCCACTTTGTTACACATAGTGATAATTTGGCGCGTGCACAGAAAATAACACCAACATCCAAACTTGAATCATTGTTCTAAACTGGAATCATCAGTTCATGAACCTACGGGCCATTCTACTTTGGGAAACTTCTCAAAAACGATGTAAGTTAATTTTCACAAAATTAAGAACCGATAACATTTTGAACAAATATGAATAACCGAAGCTACTTTATTTCTAAATTAAAGATATATTGCCCTGAGGGGGGCAGAGGGGAGGTAGCCATTACAAGAAGCTTAACCGTAACCGTAGCCTTAACCTTACAAGAATTACAAGCATAGGACGTAACATTTTCATTGTTTAGTCTGACTGGAGAACACGCCACACCTGAATTGGTAAATGCAACAAATTCTGATACTCTTAGGCCCCATTTACTCCTAATCAGGCATTTTGACAAGTGACTGAGTCAGCTTACTGGGAGAATTACACGTCTGCATATTTTTGGCTTTTATTTTTATGATTACCGAGAACATTACAGCTCCTGTATATTTGTAATAACCTCTATTACACAAGAGGCAACTAATAGACAGCTAAACCTGTAATCGAATACAGAGTCGGTTTAAAACCGATTATTGTCGAATAACAATTGGACACTGACTTTGACAAAAGTACTCGCTCAGAATTTCCCTTAAGGGGGCAATGCCCCTAAAACCTAACCCTTGTGGGTGAATACCCCCGTGCCCCCCAGCTACGGGCCTGCCACATGCCCTAATGTCAGTCATCAATGAACAGACACATGCAAGCCATGCAATAGTTGCTTACTGTAGAAGGAGTTCATGTTAGCATCCTGTTTACTAATTACGAAAGTTACCAATGTAGCATAAATCCTCAACAGTTTTTTTTGCCCCGAGACGTAGCTTAAGAAACGGATTATATGAATAAAGTTAACCATATCTATAATATAAACAAAGGGGATTTCACAACCATTTTTATTAATTTCTTATGAAGTTAATCAGTTCATAGACATATTAAACATAAAGATTAAGGCCATTCAGGAACAGTCTACCTACGTCATGGATTTACATTTCCAGAATCGATACGTTTCCTCGCAAACGTATATATAAGAATAAGAGAAAATATTAAACAGGCTTCTTGTTATTATTATTTGTACTAATAAAAGTAACTGTCCCATATACAGATAACGACTGAGATCATGAATCCTACTCGGTTTTTTTCTTGTTGCAAAAGAACTCTTTCTCCATCTTTTTAGTTGCTACTCTATTCCTTGTTATTTTTTGTTGATCAATGATTGGCTCTTTTTCATCAATTTTTGTACCTTTTGATCTTATAGCTTAAACGCAAGGGAGTTTATCCTCTGCAAGGCAGTTATAATTTTGAAGTTTTATAGCATAAAGACCATCGTTGGCCAGAAATAATGAGTGTCGATAGTTGGCGACGCAGAAACACACCACAGGCGCTCTGCAATGTTAAATAGTGTAACCTCTAGTTAAATTTGTTGGTATCGATTCAGTCTTTAAATTAGTCCGTTTTAGAAAATTCAGAACTAAAATGGATGCAATTGATGATTTATCAAATATATGTAATATAGGCCTACGTATGCGTTGATAGGATATGAAAAAGTTAGAATCAACTGAAAGAACTTGCTTTTCGAGACCTGTAAAAATTCGAAATAGGATGCTCGTTAGACAAGCAAGTACAAACTCAATTCCGCTAACACTGAGTTTGCTCTTTTCACTTGGAAACTCTCTAATGAACTAAACCCAGAAAGATTAAATAATCGAGTATGTGACATTGAAGATTACAGAGATGTTTATGAAAATTTTGGGCCAAACATATTATTGGTATTAAGGAGAGGTTCGTCAACGTTCGTCAACTTTCAATTAAAAGTATATGTTGCGCAATAAAAGAGACCAACAGTCTGGCCATTGGTACTTCTAAATGTTTTTCTCTACCATGAAAAAAAATTAATGAAAGTGTATAATTTACTAGGAGAAAAAACTGCAGGAGAGTAAACGTCGGACAATAGTGAATTAACAACTCTCTCTGCTCCGACTGCATGCCAGTCAAACGTACTTTATAGTCAGTGTACAATAATTTTTAGATCTGAGAACATTCGAAAAACACGCAATAGCCAAGCTATATACTACTTTTCTATCTTTTCCTATCTTTTAAAAGTATAAAATCGATTCACCATGATGGGAAAAATAACGTAAGATTATTCTAGGTAGGTAAGTAAAAGCAAATGGTTTTGGTTATAGCACGCACGTAATTCACACGTGATTTGTAGATGTTTGCCTAAGAATTTTGTCTGACGTAGCCACAAAGGTCTATTCAGACAGAAAGAGTACATGATGACCACCTAGGACTAAGATGAAATTAGTCATCTTTGTGCACGCGCACTACAACACTGTTAAATATAGTCCATCAATGATATTGAGCAAGAAAATTTAAAAAAAAATGGAAATGAGTAAAATAAGAACGGTTCACCACGATAATTCGGCAAGAACAGATATTATTAAAACAAGTCAGTGTAAACTTACCGATAGAAGAAGCAGAGATGGCTATCTATTGCACTCAATTAGGTAACAAAGTAACTTTCACCTCATCTCTCTGAGAACTACCAGTCTTGAAAAAATCTTTGTTAACTTTATCAAGTTATCTCAAAACTGCACAATTATCTCTTTAACAGTTTTTACTCATGATTCACCTGTGTCAAGGTCAAAATTTAGAGTTAACGATTTCTTATTCCTATGTAATTAACGTTACCGACAGATATCAATTAGCAAGTGATCCAATTAGCGGATTCATGACCTTGTGTCACTTTCAAATCTTTTAAAGACAAGACATTGTAGTTTTAAAGTGAAACGTTTAAATGTACGAATACCTGCTCTTGTTAAGTTAGAGAAACAAGCTAAGTCAAAGATGGAGTGTCAGACAAACAGTAATCATCAGTAAATGTAATTGTTTAATACTTTTCTAATACGTCTTACCCTTGTGTACAACTCGATATGCAACGCTTGTTTGAACTAAACTTCGGGATATTTTGTAATGTAAAAAATGGAGTGTTTATCGATGTGGGCTTAAATGAACTAGAATAAATGGAATAAAAACATTTCCCTTCTGGCTGATGCTATTAAATACTTTTCAAATTAAAAATTTAATGTACTCGAGTACATATAAATACCGTTTATGTCACATTCTGGATTCCGGGATATTTCTGGAAATATGCAAGGTGTATTGTACCGCATTTTCTGTAACTTTTAATAAAATGATCAATTAAAATTCTAAGAAAAATTTTTACATAATTAATCGATATTAATAAAATGTATCAATGAAAAAAACAGGCGATTATAAGGGACATCCTTTGCAAACAACACACATGGTAACCATGACTGTTTTTTCATCCACATTTGACTACCGTTGACCCCATAAATTTGAAACTTGAAATTTCTTAATACCTATGCAAGTTGTTTATACACTTAGTGCAAAGCATGGCCATGCAAGCATGGAAGCATTTTCCCGAAATTTAAGCGAGGCTTCCTTCACCCAATGAAGAAAAATCTGAAGTGTCAAGACCAGGTAAATATAAACTTCTGTCGTTAGGATTTGTTGAAAGGACCGAGCTTGATTACCTACAGTTCTGACAAGAATATCTTGTTGCTTGGTGGAAGAAGGGCACCGTATTTCTAATGTATGTAGCACCGTTGGCTCTTAACGTAACTTCTAGTAAAAGAAACCAGAAATACTTTTGATCTTCTCCATTTACTATCTAATCATAATAGTATGTCCCGACGAGTCCTGCTTAATCTGCACTCAAATATACTGACGCCAAAACTGAAACCTTAGAACAATTGAAGTTTAATATTCCCAAAATTCGTTTTGAGTCTTTATTTTATCTCTGAACTAAGAAATTCTGATCAGAATGAATACTCTGGAGGCACAGGGTAATCCTCATTCCACCACGGTGATCTTAAAATCAAACACCGGCTTACCCAAGTTTACTTGCGTGTTGAGAACTAATACATTATCACATAATCTTTGTCTACCGTTTGTCATTAATTAGTTAATTGCTCTTGGTTGACACAAAAGACAGTAGCATATGAAAATATTGAGACCATTAATTTCTTTATTTTGAGTATACTTCCGTATGAGGATCTACATTTCCAACTTGTAAATCTTACGAAATAAGCCTGGATAAACGATTGGATAGTTTGTCAGATGTATAGCAGCTTCGGAACTAACAGAATATAGAAGAAGATCGCTGACAACGAGGTTATCACCTTAAAGCGGCTACATGCCTTAAGTCCTCGGTCAGTTAAAGAAGAACGGAAATTAGTTTGCAGACGTCAGATGTCAATCACCTGAACGACATTTGCCGGTTTCTTTGTTTCAGTCGGTCTCAGAAGCCCCCATAACACCATTCAAGGTGTGTATAAAGAGCAAATAGAAAGGTGTTACGCGATCTTACAAAGATACAAAAAACTCTACAGCGGTGCGGTCAAGGTTTACAAGGGGACTAGATAATCGGGCAGTAATCAGAAGAATCTTTGCATGAATACGCCCATGTGCTCGAAGCTGGATTAACCACAGATTTACGTCCTGCAACGATTGTTCAAAATTACTAATTCCAGGCGAATCAAGACTCGCAAATATTACGGCCTTGGATGATCCCTTAGTTAGTCAAGTGATATTTTATGAATGCATTGGTGACATCAAGGTAGTTGGATCATACAGCAACGTGGAATTGGCTAGCCATAGTGAAAAGAACGTAAGCGTCTCTTAATTTGTAAGAGCCTTGGTAGGAAGTGAAAGTGAATGATGTACTGCCAACAACAATTTTCCTATCCAGTTAACTATCAACAATATTCAGGAAACCCCTACGGGCTTCCATCTGGAACTGTTTCAACTTATGGAAACATTTCACCATACAGTCCAAATGGTGACCGTCCATCATCGTCCTTCCGTATTGAGGATTTATTGCCACAAAATAAAAATGGGCATTCAGGGGCCATGTCAGCATATCCTCTCCCGTACCCGAATGGTGCTCCAAGTCCGACAGGGTTGCATAACTCGCTCCATTATCGTATACCACACAGTGTAACACATGCAGCGCCCCATGGAACACCACACTATCAACACCAGGCTTCAATTCCAGGAATTCATGGTTGCACTACAGCGTATGGTGCTTTAGGTGACAAAGATCATCAAGGTAAGATATCGACTCTAACATCTTTGCAGAAAATTTATCTCAAATATCTACAGATTGTTGTATGGTTTTATGGTTTTATTTACGCATATCCTAACCTTTAGTAAGGCATTAAGTTCTGACAATCAGTGAATCAGTCATTGAAACTTCCTTTTCTTGATTGTTATAAACGAAGCACTCTTTCGTCATTAGCTTCTGAATAAGTAAAACCCCTCCTTGTAGCTATTATGATTGAAAGAGTAGCATCTCAGATAGAGATAAACAATGGGTGGTTATCAAATGTTTACTTGGTACGGTTTCAAGATGATGACGAGCACGAGTAGTATGCTGACATGCCACTATAACACATTTTCCATGGACAAGTATACCACAGTGCGACAATTGTAAACTTAGAGAGATAATCGATCTCCTATCGGCGAAAATCCGATAATTTATTTCAGCAACGACAAAATAATGATTTAAGCTCTTAAATTATGATGAGATATGATACACTTTCTTTTTGCTGACACAAACGCAAAGAATTCTGTCTACGACTCCTTCATACTCTTTCTTTCACCGTGATTGCATTTAAGACTTGTGAATAGTACAGTTTTATGTAGGACTACCTGAAGCAGTTGATAGTTCAAGCTTTCTGTCTGTAAATGCATAGTCACTAAGCTATGTTGCTGATAAAGCAGAAGTAGTAAAAAAAAACCCATCATTGCCATTGTCAAGAAAACTCATAATCGATAGTAATGTAACTTGTTGTCAGTAGTTTGGTGTCAACATCTATTCATCGCAACCGTCTCCCGACAGCAAGGCACATTGACAAAGATATGTTTAGGTACGTAAGGGGTGATCTGAGCTGGACATAATTTTGTTAATCTGCTTGGCATGAACACATAAACGTCATTTCATACATTTTAGTTTTTACTTAAGTCTAAATGACCAACGCAAATTTCATTCAGATCTGACATCTGATGGGATAGATATAATGTCTTTTAACTGGGGTCTATCTAATTGAATGAGCTATGCTTTTGCATGCCATTTTGGTAGGATGATACAGACCTGAATGAGCAAGACAGATGCCATTAAACTCAATTTAAATGCCTGTTGGGTCAATATAATGCTGAAACGTGTACACTTGACCTTTTAAAAATCTTGTTCGTTGAAAAAATTTAAAGACAGTTTATTTGCATTTCGGGTACAGTCCACTTCTATTTTGCAGATATTAGGTAACGGTAATTCAGAAGGCAAGGAACCTGAAAGATATAGAAATTTCATGCGTCGCACTAGAAACTCGCTGAAAATTGTTGACTTAAAAATGTGTGTGATTCGCCCAAGTTCTTCCATCTAGACTTTATTTTTCCGCAAGTCTTATAGGTGACATCCCTCGCCTTGTTTTTTTATACCACATATCACTTATTGAAACTTTGGAACAACTTTTATACAGATGTAGCTTTCCAACTGGATAGACATAATGGCTACAATGAAGCAGGCTAAAATTTGTTGCTAGAGCTCTCGTTAAAAAATTACCCTGCAGTTACGTGGGTTAGATTACTTAATCGTATAGAGAATTACACTTTTGTCATACTTAACGATACAATTATGCTAAAAGTTTCTCAAATGAGATAATGGTCCATGTCTTAAGGATGCTTACATCAATCGTATTTAGGTATACGGCAATGCGATACCATGTTTAGTGATAAATGCTTAATTACTGTCAAAGAGATTTCGAAATTATGTAATTGGGTACTTAGATAATAGAGTTTTTAATGATCATTTGTCGACATAGAAAACCTTACTTTGCTTTCAGATAGGAGTTGGAGAGACTACAAAATAAATTGAGGATACGTTTGTTTGCATGATGCCGAATGCTTTAGACAATGTGACTCCTATAGACCTCGAATGATCGTTACCGTCTTGGACAGCACAGTGATGTCTTCGTTATTGCATTTCGATGATCATTCACATCCTAAATGTTAAAGAACTGGGCATGAAGCGAATGTCAGGTAAAGCCAACTTCCATCCTTCAGGAAACTTTGACGGGTAGGGATGGAACATTGTACAGCAAGCCTTACTAACTTAAACAGAAGTGGCACGGGGAATTCGGTCGGTTTAACTACTGTTCACTCAAATCCTATGCTACTTGCAGATTTCTTTATTTTGGGACTTCCCTAGTATACATCGTTGTAAAATCCAAGCACTCCTATTCTAAGAGTAGACAAACTAGCCTTGCCTAGTCGCGAGATATTTCAACTTCAACTTACCCTAATGCCCAAAGAGCAAAGTCAGCATTGTAGTTTGACATTACAAATAAAAAGCCACAAGAGAGAAGGAAGCAATTCATCCAATACTAAGTCTTAAGTGACATAAAAATGCTTGAGATATAAGGAACAGAAGATTGTGAGATAGGATATAAACCTTGCTTTTGATCTGTGATATAAAACAAACTGCAAAAAGGTCCTCTTGCACTGCGTTAAGGCACAAAATATAGATATTATTGAGGGAATGTAATAGCAGTGGTAAAAAAATCAGACATAGATGAAAACACGAATGCCCACCTCGAGTTGATGTGGACGTGCAAATCTTTAAAATATTGCATGTGTGTCCAGTGGGAGCTCACTCAAAGTAACAGCACCCACATAGATTTAATCTTAGTTAAAAAACACTGAATCACATCCATCATAATTTGGAGTGTCCTATTTTTTTATGTATGAAATTAGTTGATTATACTTTGTAATTGAGGGGAGACTCATCGCTAGCATCACGTCTATACACACCGATCTGTCTCTGTAAAAGAAACTTTTCTTTGACCTAGGGAATCATGGGCACGTTAATGACTGTTTTTAAAGAGCAAGAATCAAAAGATACACACAACAAATTAGAACACGGCACAAATATAAAGTAACGATAGTCATTGATGACATCAATAGAGAAGTAAGCCTCGTTTTTGGAGATCAATTTGAGTCAATTGGTGTACAAATACATACGTATACATGTATGTTTATATCCACACTTCAGGATAAGCATTCCTCGATGGTATTTTGCCCCAGGGTTGGAATGCCAAAACTTAAATAAACAGTTCACCAGGACTCTAGTACACATTATGTCAATTATAGGCCGTTATTAGTAAACAGTATTCATAAACAAAGGTCCAAATCGTCATATTTTCAACACAGTTTAAGTGTTATGTCACATTAGTGTTGTCAAAGAATGCTTCGTGATTCACTGGAATGGCCGTCTTGTCAGTCGTCAAATGGAAATGGGATCCTGATGTCATAGGGATAAGTACAGGGCTCGGATACAGATCAATTTGGAGTTTCAACAAATACTAAGAGAATGTGCTTTACATTCAGAATCATCATTCGAATTTTCTAGTTTGCCCCATAGCTTAGACTTCAGTTAAGTTTGCGCATCAGAGTACCTTCTGCAATGGCGTAATAGCTGCAATCATTCGCGATTAGAGTAGAAATAGTTCTCGATAGTAGATAGGCCTTAGAAACCTTTGAAGATTGGTAAATGCTTAATTGAACAATAATGCACGTCATTAAGTAATCGATTTCAGACAAAGCGGGCTGTTCGAGTTTGACAGGTACGTTAAAAAATCCGAGCGATCCACAGGGCTCAACTGACTTGGCTGGACAAAAGGAATACCTAGACATTCCTAATCCTGGTGTAGATTGTGGCGCCGCGGCACGGGTTTTACACGGGCCCAATTTCAAACAGATGACATTGATCGATCAATTTGTACAAATATACCTTCCATATATACGGAGGAAATACAAGGAAATTTGGATGTTAGTCTCATACCTTCATAATGTGTAATTTAGCATGAAGCAACTTGAAGATGACGACGAGATATCGTCGCATTGATTCACTCAATCAAGAAAAAAATACATCACATTTAAAAAAGCATAACACAAAACACTCGTTCCCCTTTTTCATTATAAAGGTAGCTTTAAGTCCCTCTTCACAATTACAGAACTTTTATGGGTCTCAAGTTGAAAAAGACGATCTAGTGTTCACAAAATGCCTACTTTAGTATTGAATATTCCACCGTGCACTAATTAACATACGCCCTAAACATCTCAAGTCTCTACCTCCGTCTGAACCATTCAAATGAAGAGTTTCACAGTTGCTCTTAGGCCAACCGCATCTCACCATTTGCTTCTTAAACCTCCTTGTTACTGCGAGGAAATTCACTAATTTGGAAATATAACTACCCCAGAACTACAACAGAGTAAAAAGTATACTTGTTGGAATCAATGCAAGAAGAAACCCGCAAATCGTTGATATCTATGACTTATTAGACCGGCCGATCCTTGAGAAGACAAGCTTGTGTCCCCCCCCCTCCACCCCCGTTCTTCATGTACTACGACAATAAATCAACCTATATGTGAAATTATGCTTATTGTGCAGACGTAAATGTATCGTTTTCACATGATGCAATCTTTCCCACATTTAATCATGGTATTTGACATTCTGTGATTACGATTCCGCTGAATTGGACCTGAGAGCACCCCAAGACATAGCTGTCTGGATAGTTTCTGATGGCAGAATGTGATAATTGCAAGCACTTGTTCCCTCTTTTGAATAAAGATTTTTTATCATTTACCTGGCAGGGCCCATATTCTCATCCTCTCATTTCGGTATTTCTCCCTTTTTGAAGCTGTATGCACATGCTACTACTAACATCTTTCTTTTTCCATCCACTCAGCAGTAGACTAGGGCAGGGGGGCAATGGCAAAGGGTGAGTAGTCCATGCCTTCTGTTGCACTCTTCTGAAATTGGAAATAAAGGGTCCTTTGTGCTCTGCCCCTCGATCATGCCTTCCCACCATTTACAAATACCGTGCCTGTCTTTATCTAATTTTTCTGTTACATTCTATGGGTAAATGTAAGAAACCCTCTGCTTTAAATGGTTGTGTTTAGTTTTCATCATAAATGTCACTATCTATTTTTTGGAGAGTTCTGATAGCTCTTACTATACTTCCATAAATGTCTACAAAGGGTCGCGTTACAGTGTGATACACTTAACCAATTGTGCATTTTGAAAAGATCTCCTTTATTTCTATTTTACAAAATTAGAGGTATGCTGGCAAATACATCGTACATGATCAAATTTATGTGTTGGGTAATAATTGTTGTTGTTGTATTCGTTTCTAATAACAAAAACATATCATAGTGATGGTGAACTGTATGCCAACCTGCTTAAGGTTATTGTCATAAAACGAAATGTTTGTGAAAAGGAACCTAGAGACTATTTTCCTACCAGGATATGATTAAGACAGTTAACCTATTCTGTACTTATCAGTAAAACACTGAATTGTGGTTACTGTTAGCGAAATCAAAACAATGGCCCGCAACTTTTAAGCTTTTATCCGGTGACGTAAGCATCAGTAACGTGAATGTCTATATTACGTTGAGGCAAGAAACTGTAAACTTAAGCATACCTTTATAGCACTAAGATTTCTTCATCGAACCTGATATTTTCATCATAAGTGGTAATGTTTAGTGTTAGAGTACATTCGTACATGGAGTACATACAAGAGACAGGAGAATATCGTGCACATCATCTGCATTTATGTCACTTCGATAAACAGCTTAAGCAACTTTTGTGAGGTCGGACTAACCACGAGTGTCGTCTCGCATTTTTTTCCGACGCAGGAAGGGATGGGGTAGTATAAAGCTAATGTGTAATAACTGGCGGACAATTTTATTAGTAGATATAATTATAGTAATAACTCCAAATTTGCTTCCCATGACAGCATGTTTTAACCCCTCTTCTAACCTGGAGAAAGCGACGGTTACAAAAAGAAAAGAAACTTACATGAAATACAGTTTGTATAATTGATTGTAAAGATCCTGTATAAAGATTATTCAAATAAATAAAAATAAACTCTTTGAAAGCAGTAACAGTCATAGGTCAAGTTTTTGAAACAGTATTTCTACTTCATAACACATAAATTGAGAACTGAAAATATTTCAGCAGAAAGCCTCCCATTCTCCTATCATCGCAGCCTGGTGGTGAAGTCATCTTGTTTGGGCCTACTAATGCGCTACTATAAAACCATGAAGTTCTACAATTATATAAGTCTCGTGTAAGTTAAGCAGGCCTACCGTGATACATTTCCTTTATCATTTCTGCAAAATACCCTCCAAACCGTTTTTTCAGATGTTCACATGGCCAGTGTAGAGAATGATGGAATAGAAAATCTTTTGTTGTATGTGTTGTTAAATATGGAATTTGCATTATTTTAAATCTAGACAGAACTATATATGCAGTGCATGGAGAAGAAGTGGTTCAGAATTTCAATCTTAATCTCAAACAGCTAACTTCCATAGTTTTCATAAGTATAAAAAAGAAGCAATCGATCAGCGAATAGCTATGATGGTCAGTTTTTACAAGCATTTCCATTATTGCCAAACACGAAGCAAAGAGCGAGGGGGATAGGATAGTATACTATGTTTACCTTTGCTTGCCCTTGAAATTATATTTCTAATGTACATCTTATCTTCTTATTTGTTTTCTGTGCCAAGGAACGCGCTTTCAAGTCAAGCATAGACGTCCATACCTGCCTATTAAAATTTGGATTTTTCCCAGTCTTCCCTTACTTATTGCAGAATATACGTTTGTAAGTTTTGAGCATCTGTTCACGTTATTCAAAGATATCCTTCCTTTAAATTCCAAGAATTACTAGCTACCAACCACAAGTTTCTATATCCTCTTATTGACCGGCCACTATTTTTTAAAAATTTGACAATGCTTTCAAACAAAAAGTTTATATTTATTGCCTTGAAACCGAATGATTGTCTGTTCTATATGAATTGTTTCCCCTGCCCTTTTATTCAAAGCGACCCGTTGATTCTTTTTAAATCAGATAACTCTGCAACATATCTGTTTATTTTATTCTATCGTATTAAGAAATTTGGAAAAACTGTTAGGCCTGGATATTTATTACAGACTTCCCGTCCACGCCGGATTCAAGAGTTCGATCCATGAATCCTAGTAACCTGTATCTTTTGGGTAGATGCAGAACATTGAGCTCAATAAACATGATGACTAAACGTTTAGTAATTTTGCTCTTAGTTAAATATGGTACCCAAACAACACTCTTTCACCCAAGAAGGGCCTATTAAGCGGAATCCAAACGACAGAAGTGATAAATGACGCCTCTCCGGTCCAACCGTGAAAGCCAGATACAGAGATTTCCCTCCTCCTTCTCAAGAAAATCAGGCCTGCTTCATGCTTGATTGGAGGATGGATTTTCTTTGCTAAATCTACCTGATTTTTACAACCAAGACTACAATTAATTTTGTTTTTGTAGAATTGTGATGTCTTTACAAAACTTTGGGCAAGCTTTCTGGACACATATGGCAATGGAAAACTGAAAGGTTACGACTCCAAAAAATTAGTTAATTTTCAAAGCAGTCGTTTGCATATTAAAACTACTGCAAACATCTTGTTCTCAGCCGTTATACTATTTTCTTGCTTATATGAGGATTTGATCAGTTGGTCCCAAATGAGTACAAAAGGTATAGAGCAGCCTGACCAGTCAACGTCAAAAAATAGGGTGGGGGATAGAGATCACGTTTGTACTGCAGTGCAATAAAAATCTAGGGTTGTTTTTATATTACGCAGACTGGTTTATTGAAATGTAGATCTCGGGTTCCTTGCTTCTCGCACATTTAGTCCATGAAGACTGTGACCATTCATCATCTAATAAAACAGTTGTAATACACTGAAACATTTTGAATATCTTAAAACTGTACAGCTTGATCTTATTTGGGCCTCCATGTTTAGAAATTTATTTAACTTCAACGTTCACTGGTATTAGGTAATTCCGGCTGAAAACTGTTCCTTGAGAACACAGGAGGCCGATTTTGGGTGTCTGTTACAGCAATTCGTACTTAGTTTCTCATATTCTGCTCTAAGCTTTCGCGTCTGAAGACTTCCGCTCCAATACGTGTACTGACCTTTTCTGTGCGATTAAGTCAAATCTAGCGGTATCTCCTCAGAAACAAAGTTTCTTAACACGCGGTGTTAAAAGATTTAACCACTCGATTAATCTTGGAAAGAGGGCAGCGTCAAAGCTCAGACGAAGCTCTCTTATCATCAAATATCTCTTTTCTCCAGTTGCAACATTTATTATTTATCATCGCCAATTAGAGTGTAGTTGTTTTTCTTATCCATGGCAAGTGGTCGGCGTTCTCATTAATGAAATCTGTAAGAGAAGTCCGAGACTAGACAGAAGCTATTTTAAGGGAACACCTGGTGGGAAGGATACTGTGGGGAATGAGAGCTGGATAGAAGCGACAAGACACAGAAGACGGATGGTTCTCTACAGTCTAGAACAGTTGCTCTTACTCAGGGGTCATGTATGGCCCATTGGGAAGAAATTGAGTAGTCAGATTAGAAATGAAATCGAAAGGGGGTGGGTCGAATAGGAGTGGTCCATTTTGGGGGAGGATCAACAGATATTAAATTTTGCATTGCCGTTAATAGTTTGCCAACATTATATAACTTAATGAGATCTAGATTTCACTTACTCTGCTAGTTTTCCCTTGTTTGCTTTAGGAAATCAAGCTCCAATTCCGATTGATTATTTTTGAAGGAGAAAGCTCACTTCTTAAAAAAGTAGTCAATTAAAATGTGGAAATATTAATACCTTTTGCCCAAACTATCTGGCGCTTATTTCTAAGTTAGTAGGCCATATCTAAGTTTCGAATTTTTGTAATAGCTAGGAAGGATTTGAAAGTTTATAACCAGTTAGGGAACAAATAGTGACAAGAGGGCTGAAAACCAAATGGCTGAGAAAAAAATTAGATTTTGTTCGAGGCGAAATTACTTTCGATAGCTGTAAATGTGACAGTAATTAAAAGCCAGTGGGTATTTCGGAGAACATCAAGGGATCAGTAGGGTTATGGGACATCAATCGCGCACTGTACAGAAACCACTGCACTTTATAACAAAGCAGTGATAGTAGAATGCAATGCCTTCCCTTGCCTTGCTTTCCGGTTTAACGTCGGCTGTTTAACAACAGTTTTTAGAAATCAATATAATAAACTGTGGTTTAACTATTCAGCGGGTTCGACAGAAAATTGAGCGTAGAACCCAAAACAACGAGTCCCTTCTACAATTTTAGTTGGTAACATCAAGTATAAACATCACAGCTCGTAAACCCTGAAAGTAGGGGATCGGTTGTAGTTTGCTCTAAACGTTAATTATTTAAAACAGTAAGTTTCTCAAGTCTCTTATTTCGGGACTTATCAATATGTGAATACATCCTAGTACATAAAGCCACATAGTCAGGTATTTGTAAAGGAGGGAGAGGTGAGCAGTATCAAATGTGGCCGGGAAGAACAAAAAAGAACTGTAGGTCTTCAGTTTTATCAGCCAGGGTAGTGGTTTGGGGATGGGCAACGCTAGTTCGAGGTATTGATTAAGTGGTGCATTGCTTCCTTGCTCGTTTCGTAGCTATGTGGCGGAGATAGTTTCCTACGGGAGATAATGATTTTGCAAAGCAAACATTTTCGGTAAAATAATTTTGTATGACTTCAGGCATCTGGTTGTCCTATATCGCCCATAACCAATAATAAGTTATAAATACTAATCTGCCATTTCTAAGATAGTGTATTCATATCATTAATCACTCTTTTCATTTCTATTTTAAATTTCCTTAATTCCAGAACAATAAACAACAACATAAAACACTGCCACCGTGAAAGCAGCTTTCTTTAATGAGCTAGCGGACCACACCTCAAGCCCCTCTCCTGTTTTATCTGTAGTCCGCAAATCTACTCATCCCATCATGATCAAGTGACCTGCCTTGACGTAACGCCTCGTGCTTATTCAAAACAGTCCCATCCGTTAGTTCCATTCTAACCGTCACACACAAATATGAATTGAGCTATTTCTAGCGATACGTGAAGCTTTCTTTGGCATGATGGCATGGATACGATAATGGATGAAGAATACGACATAGATAAATTCCTGGCGTTGTCTTAATAAGTTTAATCGTCTTGTAATTCACAACTACTGCCGCACTGAAGGCGGGTAACGTCCTCGTTATAATGACATTATCACCATGTGTGCTGTGGTAAATTCTTAATGGCCTTGCAAATTCAAGCCTTCTTTACAGGCCAGAGAATAATTGCCGAAAACATGCTAAAATCCGTAAAAGAGTAACGATTTGCTTAAGATTCATAGAGCCACAAGCATCATAATTTTTTCTGCTATCCAGCGTGATCCTTTCACAGTCACCGACAGATCAGAGGATTTCCATTTATACCACCAACACAGTCAATTTCGCTTCTCACGTAAACAACAACTCTTGACTTGAACAAACCGAAGTCTGCACTAATTCCTTCATAACAAACGATTACTTTGCAGTAATTTGTTGTGCCTTGCTCGAGCAGATAGAGGCAAGATTGATTGCAAAAGGCCCTAGTGGCTTATAAACTTCTTCTGGGTTTAAGGTAGGGCCTCTGTTCGTGATTTAGATGTCTGGGTGGGCTGATCTAGTGGAAAATGTCTGATAAATATTCGATCAAAGTTGATCAATGTAGTCATATCTTCTTCAGGGAAGTAAAGTTTTCACTGAATGCACTGAGCCCTAATAGTTCTCGGAGAATAGTCTTACATATACATGCATGTTTATGAGATGCGAAACAAAATTAACGTTCCTGTAAGTTCGTAGTGGCAATTCAAATAGTTTTTGCCAATAAACAATAACTTCGTAACAGGTAATGAAAATGTAAGAGGGAAAGAAACCGACCGTTATTATCAACTATTTTGACTACTCATTGATAAAAGCCTAAGGATAGGGATAGCAATTGTGGGTGACCAGAGCAGCTCAAAATTATGTCTTTGTCACTAATAGTAGATGTTGAAAGGTTATCAGAAGGCTTAATTGTGGACGCAAAACGAAACTAAACAAATATAAATCCGAATTGCCGAAAATGATATTTGGAAACAACGGGCTTTTGCGTCCACAGAGGCACATATAGTTATCACTGGCTCTTATGATTGGCCCTGTGCTTCGGGAAACCTTGTAAAAGCGAGTAAAATATGGCGTTTATAAACAAGCATAACATAAAGACATTCCAACACATTTCATTTTGATTATGCTTTAAAACTGGGGTTGTGAAAATTGCATTGAGAAACGGATAGATACGTGCTCAACGTTTTCATTAGACACTGTACATTTAAATTAAAGAATAATTGATCTCTCTCTTATTCATAGTATAGGAAAGAACGTAGTACTGTCATCAAAAGTAACGCTTATATGAGCGACATCTTTCTGCCACTCGTATGTTCTCTAAACTACTCTCAAAGTGTTGTTTATCTAAAAACTGAATAAAGATTCCTCAGGTGAAAGATATAATCAAGCCTCGATTTTGCTGATTTACTGTGGTTTAGTAATTATTATTAGTAGTAGTTGTTATTGATCACAGTACATACCTGTATTTAACGAATTACGAGAAAAGAGAAAGGTATAAATAATAATAATAGATAAATATATCATAAAAGGTGTGGTCATGAAAAATCCACCATAACATAATGCACAGCATAGTCCTTATTTTGACGATTTAGAGCCAGATGCTCATGTTTATCCTTCAGTTTAAAAGTAAAGCAAACAGAGGAGAATGTAAAAGAGAGTACACGAATATTGTAAACCCAGGAAACGGCGAATTAGTCAATGGTTTCTTCATGCTCGTTTAAGATCAGTACAATGAACATGCTCGACGGGTTTCCGACCTTGGGGGAAACAGTGATGCAACGCTCACAGTATCTCGTTTGAAGCGTAGTATCTCTAAAGGGCAAGGGGATTGGTGACTAGTTAGCTCATGATCTCGGACCTTTATCTGAACCTGAAATCTTATATAAGGATAACTCAAGGTCCATTGATATCTTTTTGCAACTTTGAAAATGTTTATTTAAATTTTTACGCAAATAAGAATAACATATATGAAATGAAGAAATAGAATTAAAAGAGTAATAATTCTCATTTATTTTTTTTCGTAGGACCAAGTCCGGCGGTTTTGAGTTCCTTGCCTGTGTATTTCCGACTTAAACCAACATTAAGGACTGCAAGTGGCAGAAAATGTCGCAAACCAAGGACTGTGTTTACTGAGCTACAATTAATGGTACTCGAGAAGGAATTTACAGAGCACAAGTATCTCTCCACGCCTCAAAGAACGAAATTGGCCAATCATTTAAGTCTCAATCAAACACAAATAAAAACATGGTTTCAAAATAGACGAATGAAATGGAAAAAAGAGACGACAGAAAAAGAGAGAAAAGAAGGGAAAATAGGCAGTGAAAGATTACTCATTGACGAACATGGAGTGGACGAAGACGATAAACTCTCCGATACTTGTGAAAGTAATTAGGGCAACAATCGAAAGACAACTGTTTCAAACGGATGAAAAGCCCTGGAAATATTCTAGGTATGGAATGTCGTAGAACAGCACGTCAACACGTATCCTAACGCCTGTGAGGTTAAAGGGCTATTGATATTTAAGGCATTGCTAAGTATACAGAACTCATTCCCTTCAAAGTATACCGGAAAAAGTATATAGCTTTGTGTTCACCAATTACCCCGCAAAGCCTAAGATAAGTCGAAAGTGTGATGCCTAAACAATGATCTATGTTCCTTTCATCTTTGAGTTCCACGCGTTTAGGTGTTCAGATGTGTACAGATACTTTTCTATTTGGGTCCGACGTCCCCCCCCCCAACCAAGGGAAGGCCGGGCTCCTTTGATGCTACAGTTATTTTGCTTGGTTTATAACGTTGGATTTTTAAGCCTTTCCTGTATGTACACTTTAAGGTCCATGAGGATCTTTCGCCTACCCTCAGTTAAGCTGGAGAACTTTCCTTACGTCCAAAAAGGATTTTAAAAAGGGAACATTTGATGCTCATTGATAGAAGTAAATCAGTAACATCTGTGACTCATTTGCTGCAGTAAGTACAAAATCTCAAGCATATTTCCCAGATGATAGGGATGCCTTGTTTGTTAAAAGTGCCCATGGTCTACCAATTGTTTTGGCCTCGAGTGTACACGTCCTCACCAGTGGCGGTTTCGGAGGGTGCTGGACCCTGTTACATCGTGTATGGCACGGCAGATCAAGTTTGATCATGCTGTGGACGTTCTTCGGGGACCGTGTTCCCTCCAGGGGTTATAGTTTCCACGTTTTTACCTACTTCCACGGGATTAATACGGGCACATAGCCACATACTATTTTCTTAGTATTGAACCGCGGGGTCACCTTTAGGTGAGGGGCCTTGTGTCATGGCCCGGTCGTCCTCCCCCTAATACCGCCATTGGTTCTCACCATTCGCTCCTCACTCCCTTCGTTGTATGTCCATGCTGAAATTTTAGATATTGAAATCATGTAAGATAGTGTGTTTAGCAATAACGTGCTCGCCTCCCGGTTTGATGTTAGGTAGTTCCAGCTTCTACTGTATTAGTAAAGTTGGAAAATTTATTGTGATTCAAAATTAGTGTTTGCTCTAACTTTTCATCAGCTTTTCTTTTGTCCAATCTTTCAGTCTCTTCATTTTATTTTATTTCCCTTCGGTCTGTTTACGTCTGGCATGTATGAAAAACAACCTCCCGATTTCCTTGGGGTAATGGTGATGTTGGACATAAGTTTATTAGGAGAATCACAAGAAGGGTTGGAGGGTCTTGCTTACTATCTGGTAACTTCCTTCTGTATGCTTAGTCATTTATGATGTCAGAACGGAAACTTGGAAATTATTGTATATATTTTGTAGCGCAAGTTGTATAGGATATAATAAACATGTGTAAGTACCACAAAGAAAATCGAATAAATTCACTTTAAGATATTGTACTCGTGGTTGTGTATATACATCTTTTACATCTCTTCTCCTATTAAGTGGATCTTCTAAATGGCAGTCGCGTTCTCATCCCCTTCCAGCGGAGCACCATCTGCACTCAAAAGGACTAACAGATCATGTCAGAACAAGAATTATGTAAGACAAGATAATGTTTTGTATCCAAATTCCTTTACATAATTTAGTAATAACTCTAAACTCTGAAACTCTATAACTCATGCACTCTGTTAAACTCCGAAACTCTGAAACTCTGACCCTCAGGTCAAAAGTGATTATCTTAAGAATAGTCATGGGCGTCACATCTGATGCTCAACTCCTTCCCAGACTACTTCAAGAACACCACCATTAACTCCGTCAGCGAGTCTTGAGAATGGACTTTGAGTACAGTGGGCCTTACTAATAATATGATTGTCCCTTAGCTACATTATCCTTGAGCATTCAGCCCTACGTCTTTTGTAATGCAGACATAAAAAGGTTCAGTGTATCACCTACATGATCTTAAATAGGGCAGCGAAAGCCTTTCTTTGGACCCAAGACATACGATCGCGCCCTTTAACATAATTTCTCTTAGAGGGAGGGAGGGGCGTTAATTTGATGTGTATACCTTTGTCTGATCCATTGAACTTTTCTTCTCTATAGCGCGGGGCGGGGTTGGTGGGAGACGCTAGACCTCCATTCAATCATGGCCCTTTGGACATTTAATATCGCTGTCTTAAACATTTCGACTGAGAGCAAAGCAAGAATACATTACGTTTTCAAATAGCATAAGTCACTACTTCGCTGGATCAGCATGAGCACAAAAATTATTGTACACACCACCAGGTCATCAGCTTGAGGTGTCACCTTTTTAATCAGCCCATATGTTGTTGCATACAAGTGCCACAGTTTTACGACTTTTGCAAGGCGGCCACTTCCTGTATCCGCGTTTCTCTGGTTTATTTTGGATCACAAAATAAGGTCCTTCCATGATGTTGTTGAGCAGATACGATCACTTTACCCACCAGCCTTCAATGACAGGACTAAGCTATCTGCTCTATGTATCGCAGCACTACAATACTCTGTAGTGAGGAAAAAACGTCATCTTCCTACGCGGAAAAACCAATATTGCGATTTATGAGCGATAGGTAAAGAAAAAAAGGCATTTAATTTATTTTATGATGGAAATACAGAGTAGACTTTGATGGTAGATATTTGTCATGTCTTGAGTCGTAGAAAAAGACTACGACTCAAGACATGACAAATATCTACCATCAATGGCAACAACTGAGTCGACAAACGTCAGAATATTTAACAGAGTAGACTGTTTTGATCTTGGAGGTAGATACAAAGAATGATTGTGATGGAAATGTATAAGTACACCAAGACAGTAATTTATATAAATATAAAATGCAAACTAAGATGTCGTTTCTATGTTGGACCGAAACATACGTTTTATCAATTTCAAGCACCCGATCGAGATTTTTTTTCTTTTTATTCAATGCAGTATAAAGGATAAATAAACCAGCATAGTTTAAGCAGGAAAAATTATGATTTCATATTCAGTTGATAATCAGCCTTCATTCCCTTCTCAAACTTCCCCGCTTTTTACAGTTACATCGAATTTGCAGAAATGCGGTTGGTTAAATTGCTAAAGTTTCAATATAGCAGTGCGAATTTATTAAGTGTTTTTAGAAGATAAATTAAAAATGCTTGCAATATGGAGGAAGCTGTATACTAATTACGAATGTTATGGTAATACAGACAACAAGAATCTTAAAGAAGCTCCGAAAATGAAACTATGGTTTAACAAAATTTGGTCTTGACTTCAAATTATCAGGTTTATTGGATTAAAGCAAAAATATGAAAGACCTGAACACTAAATAAACTTTCAAAATACAGTTTCAGTCTTCACTTAAACTCTCTAAGGTTTATCGGGAAGTGTTAAGTGCGCACCTAGTTTAACTAGAATGCGCACAATCAGATTTGAGATTTACTAAGTTCTGTGTATACTACTACTTCAATTACTACTACTTTAATACGGATAATATTGTGAGCCGCCGTGGTGCAGTGGTTAAGGAATCGGACTCACATGCCAGAGGATGTGGGTTCGAATCCCGTCTAGCCCGATATAAATATTATTGTTTGGTGAAGATAAAGGCTACCTCTGTAAATCTGTTCTCTCCCAAGGACATTGGTCAATCTGGGTGGGCAATAGGCTACGCTCGAAATCGAGTATATCACAAAAAAAATCATAAAATATTATGACAAATATTGATTCTTGCATAGAACAACATTTATCTCTTCAAGGGAACTGGATATGAACTAAATATATATTCACTGAATCAGTACATTTTTTCTTGAACTTTAAAGATAAATAAAGTGATAGTAGTGGGTTAAAGCATTTTGTCAAATTTGTCCTCCCTGTTAACTACTTCTTTCATGTATGGAACCTGATTTCCAGGCTTATGCCATCATCTCACTCAGCAGTGTTGTACAAAGAGATACAAAGCGTGACGTATTAGATCAAGGCAAATACCGCCAAACTCATTCGTGATCTTTTGGGGTCACTCTATAACGTGTTATAAACAATGTGTTGGATCATCTGCAACATATTTGTTCTTGCAGATGTACAAGGTTCAAACCTTGCTGCCTTCAGGATGAATGAGTCACAAAATCCCGTCAGCTCTAGGGCCTTTTTAGTCGTGTCACTATTTTGAACTTGTTTTTAAGTAACGACCGGGAGCAAGCTTCTGCGAAAGACAAACTATTCATTTCAAAAATTACCATGACAAATGAAGGTCCCACACAGCAGACGATTGTCTCCCCACTTTCATTTTAATAGCTCGTCGGAGAATATTTTGAATTACAAGATTGGCAAAAACATCATTATAGTATCAGATTTCTTCTTAATCGGTGGAAAATATATTACTCATATTGTGTTAAGAGTTGACTGTGTGGACTCTTCGGTTTTTAATTGCTCCTAGGAACTCTTCCATAATCCCTCTGCCGCATAAAAGCAAGTCCTCTGCATTACTGATGTATATGATTTGTATTTGCGTAAACTAAGATGCGTATCAGAGAAAGGGATCAGAAGACCCCACCTTCTAAGTATCATTGACAAAATGATCTTCCAAACGAGACAAAAGGAAGGATCAGGTGTACATATTTGGATTGTTAAAAACAGTTTGGTCTGTTATATCTAGACTTTAAATTTAACGATATTTTGTGTTTTAAACTTTTGAAATCATGTACCAAGAAATTGATGAAGATTGTAAATCATTTCGATTATAAGTGCAGTGGAGTCTAGAAACGTCGGAAAGCAGATAATTGACCTGCGAAGAAGCAACTGAACTGGCTCTCCGGTACCTCCTTACGTCGCTATCTATATCAAAAGTGTAGTTACTCTCTTGAATAACAATGAGAAGGTTGAAATCAGCCAAGGTTGACGTCTGCTTTTAGCATCACTTTGAGATACATTGTTACGTAATTCTTGCAACACCTTCCCACAGATTTTCTGCTTTATGCTTGATTTATTCTACAGGACGCCTTAATATAGTCTCTTCAGTGCTTATTCTCTTCCTGGAATTAAAATATAGTTGTCTGTGCTGTTACGTCAATGAATGCGACCTACTCCTACTCCAAGCTCGGATGCCCATTCTCTTCATAAAAAGGCGGAAACGTTTAAGTATGTATCAAGCCATTAGTTGCTAGAAGTACAGTCAAAGTGAAACTCACGCAACAAAGTTAGGATAACAAGGCAGATCATTTCAAACAATACTTTTGCTTTTTAGTGCCCATGAGATACCATGCTACGATCCTGTTGTATGATCAACTATTGCACTAAGTGTGACGGTTGTCGTTACTAAACAAATGTTACCTTTCTATCCGATTAGCTCCCCTACCAGACCTCCATGATGCAATCGTCAAAGATTTCATGTTTCTCAGTATGTTCTAAATTTGATGCAATCGCACAGCGGTTTCTGGTATGCCGTGGTATTATACTCTTTTCTTGTATGAAAAGTATGTAAACAGATTTATCCAAGAGAAGCAGCATCTCATAAAGGGAAAACATACGTTTCGTTTCCCTGTTTCCCCTTCTTCCAAAAGCTTGAGTAGAACTCCATTAGTTTACTGTTGATATCCTCATACTCATAATTATATATAACTTCTAACGTAAAGCTGCTTTAGTCTGTGTCTGCGCAGTTTGAGCAGTTTTCCTAGCAACATAACTAGAATTCTGTCTCAACGCTCTGTTTTGTACTGATTAGTCCACAAATGGCGAAGATTCAGTACAGAAGATTGAGTACACAAACACACACACTCACACACATATATATAATACTCATTAAGATACACAATATCTTTGACGTTTCGATATTATCTTTTTCAAAATTTAATATTTTGATATTTGATATTGATTTGATATTTGATATTTTGAAAGAGATAATGTCGAAACGTCAAAGATATTGTGTATATATATCAATGTTATATACACATACAAGAATGCTGGCTTTTTGAGCTTTATATAAACATAAATGGGACCTGTAATTACAATTACATAGTTTCTGATAAAGAATCGATCGAAACGTTATTCGAAGTTTGTTTATTTTTCATAGTCTATATAAATATGTGTATATGTACATTCATAAAAATATGCAGTTATCGACAGCTCACCAAGCTGCAGCTTATCAAGAAATAAGCAAATTTAATATTAACCTTTCGAATAATTCTTCCTCAGATAAGATACTGGTACAGAGCAGAGAAGTAGTCAAAACGTTAATACCAATTTGCTTACTTCTTGATTATTTTAGTATATGCGTATATATACCTACATATTTAAATTATTCAAAGTGCCTACCTTTTTACTTATATGCATGTATTCTCAGAAAAAATAACTTCTATGTTACGAGCATCATTCTGAGCCACAAAGGGAGGTGAAAATTGCAAGGTTACTTAACATGTTTTTGACTTCCGCATTTTCATGCAGTTTAAATGCAAGTCGGAAAATTGTATAAATTCTGTAATTCAATTTCATGGTTTCTAGAAGATCATAAAACCGAGGGAGTAAACATCTGTTTTTGAATAGAATACAATACGATCAAGACTTTTCTCGTATTACACAGTATTATATTAAATACAAATATCATCGTCATGCTACATACTTCATGTCACTTACTTTGGGTAGTTGCATTCCCTTGACGATGTTTGAACCCCACCACCGCAAGATCTGGAACATTGACTCCATTCGTTCCAGCTGCCCCAACTTCCATCTACCGGCTCCCTTTTCACAGTGGGGACACAGACTCCTTTCATGCACCACTGTAACACAATGACACAAAGAATGCTCTTCAAAACGAATTCTTTGATGCACGCGTACTGCCAATAAATTCGAGCGATTTAATTTTCTAGCTATCCCTGTGTCTGAATATTGGATTTCTGATATTTTCGTGTGTTCTACAAAATGTCGAGACTGTCCCTCATGCTCTCTGCTATACAATAAAAGATGGAGAAATCTCTTGCCCATCAGAACTACTACACTCCGTTGACAAATGACAAATGTCGTACCAATCCTTAGCTCACATTTTAAGCAATTATTAAACATTTCCAATTTCTTAGAAACAACCAAATTTTATAAATCATACCATTTAGATAATGGGGGCATCGAACTACCAATAGTTTTCGTGAAGAAGAGCATCGTTTATACATACATCACACAGACATTACAACCGTACTATTCGGATACTGTTTGCTCAATCTCACTCATAACGTTACATCAACGTTAACAATATGGTACGGATAAGTACAGGCATGAAGTTATCGAAGCAAAATACGTTTCCAAAATAACACAACGTAAGTTGCCTTTTCTCCTGATCTTTCATACCAAATGCAAGGATAAAAAAACCTCTGATGACTTGCTTACGTAAAAAGATTTTACTAAAAAAGGATTGTCCTTAGTCCACTTGTGATTTCTGACATTTTCTGAAGCCCATTTGGCATATTAATTAGCCTAAAGGGTAAATGACAGTGACGTAGATAACCATAAGCAATGTAAGGTGTGCAATGAACGAACGCACCTACTCTAAAACTGGACGACACAGGAGACCACAAGTAGCTACAGAGCAACGACTACTGATTATGTTAAACAATTTGTATGACAAAGGCACTGCTACCGACAAAGTTGAAATTGTGATGTTTTCATGAAGCTCAAATCCTCCAAGAATTCAACCAATCAGGTCACTTCACAGCTTACTTCTATTTCAAAACAAATACGTTGTCTGACTGCTTAGGTGAAACGACAAAGGATAATCGATGCTTTTTGTGCTTATACCACGTGACAATTGAACCATCGTTTTGAATGGTTTAATGCTAGCAGGAATAGAGGGGAATCAAAACTGATATGATCTTCAAACTACGAGAACGTATGCCAGGGCTACGTATAGTAAGTACCGATGCATGGCACACGAAATTACTTGGCAGCGCTTTTTATGGTAACTGCCTATCTAATAGCCTCGTGTGCAGGGACGTAGGAACCGGCAGTCACTGGGGAAGCGTGCTCCCTCAAGAAGTGCCCTTTTAGTCACTCTTAAATCCATTACGTAGTACAGTGTTCGGTAAGTAAGTGCCCTTGGACTGTTCCATGCCCCCCCCCTCCCCAGCTTGAAATGCTTTCTACGTCCCTACTCGTGTGTCACCAGCTTTAAAAGCTCTAAGGACATAGGAGGAATGGATTTAAACGAACATTTTGAAAAAAACATTTTGCTATCTGTCATTACTCTTTAAGTGTCACGCAATTTTGCCTTCTTTTGATTCAAAGATCTCCGTGACTGATAGCAATCTCACTTTCAAAACAGTTGGTCTAGTCTCCAAAGATTTCCTGCATCTTAAATGAACTCGACTTAAATCACATGAAATGAACATAAAACAGATTAACGGGTAGTCAAATTATTTTAACTTGGGCAATCAATTATCAAATGAGACCAAAGATGAAATATTACAGCTCCCCAAAATCTCCGATTACCATAACAAATATTTAAACCAATTTGGATCATTTCTATACATCATTCTTCCTTGCTCCTATTTGTGGAATGTGACTTCATGATGGCATAAAGTCCTCAAGAGTCAAATTTTAGGAATTCCCCTTTTCCGAAACTAACTGAGGGTGACTTATAAATTTTATGCCACTATACTTTCATTTGATAGGTTTTTTATTATTGTTTACTTTAACGATTGGGTAATTGTGAAAGATTACTAAAATGATGCTCTTTAAATAGCCTAATTAGATTTGCTTTGTAATCATAATGTATATCTATAATTTAATTTTCTGATCAACGAATGACTTTCTCTACAGGTTTGATTCAGTTTACTTCAAGGAGAGCAAGGCACACAGTTCCTTCTGCGCTTCTTTTTACCTTATTTGTCCCACATGTAGTTCCATCAATTGCTCCCCACCTTGTAGTAATGCATCCAGCAGCTCCTTTCTTTCGATGGCACCAAAGCATTCGACATACAAACTAGTTGGTAAAAAGTAAGATGAGATGGTAAACGACGATGAAATAACATTCGAGTGAGTTATTTTGACAAAGATGACTGAAATTACTTCCACGTGTACAATCACTGTTAGCTACTAATTCCTCTTATTCTTTTCCATTTCTAATGAGAAATCATTATGATTTTAATTTATACACTTCACAATTTTATCATCGCTGTCATCTCCATCATTATCATCATCATCATCATCATCACAATTACCATCATCATTATTATCATCATCATCATCATTATCATCATTATCGCCATTATCACCATAATCCTTATCATCATCAATATCACCATCATTAC